>PVJI01001743.1:0-168522 GCA_004026765.1 Micronycteris hirsuta
AATATATATAATGTAAGTTTGTTTCTTTTCCAAAAGGTATAATTAGCTTAGCATTCAAACACTTACCAACTGATATTTTAGAAATTTTAGAATGTCAAATTTAATGTTATTCTGTCTCATTTGGGTTAAATCCTTAGCATCGTTTGCCTCCTCCTTATTCTCCCCCCTTTTCCTTGAGGTTGATCTTAGTTTCAGGGGGCTTATGCATTGACCTGATGTTGAGTAAAGGGCATCTACTCTGTGAATCCTCCCTTTTGCTTGGTGGCAGCCCCTGAAATGTAGTTTATCCCTTCTGGTCAACTCTGTGGTGTGCAGGAGTCCACTGTTGACACCGCAGCTCTTGGCCTCAGGCCTAGGTTCCTACACACTGCGTGTATTCGTTAGGGTAATGCTAGTGTTAACAAAAATTACAAAAGCAATTAAAAGATTAAAAGAGTTTTGTTCATATCTGATTTGAAAATCAGAGAATGTAGCCCTCAGTATGACTTGAGGATATCTTCTAAGGTTGGGGGGTGGGGAGAAAAACATAGTTTTAAAAGGAGAAGCATTGCTAGGAAAACAAGGTTATGAACTTACATCATTCATTTCTGATTGGTGGGGCAACTGAATTCTCTTTTTTTTTATTTTTTAAAAATATATTTTATTGATTATGCTATTACAATTGCTCCATTTCCCCCCCTTTATTCCCCTCCGCCCCCCAAGCCCCCCATTCCCTGCCCTTTAGTTTTTGTCCATGGGTCATCCACATAAGTTCTTTGGCTTCTATATTTCCTATACTATTCTTAACCTCCCCCTGTCTGTTTTCTATCTACCATTTATGCTACTTTTTCTCTGTACTTTTTTCCTCCTCTCTCCCCCTCCCACTCCCCTGTTGATATCTCTCCATACCTTATATAAATCCCTTTAACATTTCATATAGTAAAGGCTGTGTGATGATGAACTCCTTGAACTTGACCTTATCTGAGAAGCACTTTATCTGCCCTTCCATTCTAAATGAAAGTTTTGCTGGATAGAGTATTCTTGGATGTAGGTCCTTGCTTTTCATGATTTGAAATATTTCTCTCCAACCCCTTCTTGCTTGGAAGGTCTCTTTTGAGAAATCCGCTGACAGTCTTATGGGAATTCCTTTGTAGGTAACTGTCTCCTTTTCTCTTGCTGCTTCTAAGATTCTCTCCTTATTCTTAATCTTGGGTAATGTAATTATGATGTGCCTTGGTGTGTTCCTCTTTGGGTCCCACTTCTTTGGGGTTCTCTGAGCTTCCTGGACTTCCTGGAAGTCTATTTCCTTTGCCAGATTTGGGAAATTCTCCTTCATTATCTGTTCAAAAATAAGTTCAATTTCTTGGCATTCCTCTTCTCCTTCTGGCAGCCCTATGATCCAGATGTTGGGTCGTTTACAAATGTCTCAGAGGTTCCTAATCCCCTCCTCATTTTTTTGAATTCTTGTTTCTTCCTTCTAGTCCACCCCATTGGTTTGAGTCCCAGTATCCTTCTCTTCCCTATTGGTTCCCTGCATATCTTCCCTCATTATCTTTAGCGTATCCTTCATTTGTTCATTTATTTGCATCCACCTTTCTTCCAATTTTGTGAGCATCCTGATTACCAGTGTTTTGAACTGTGCATCTGATAGGTTGGCTATGTCCTCATCTGTTAGTTGTATTATTTCTGTACCTCTGTTCTGATCTTTCATTTGGGACATTTTCTTTCTTTTTTTCTTTCTCGGCACACCTGTTACTTTAAGGGGCGGAGCCTTAGGTGTTTGCAGGTGCGAGATAACCTACGTCATTGTGTTGTGACGCTTCCTTTGGGGGCGGGGCCTGGGAGGGAGCAATGGCGCCTGCTCCGTTTACCACCGGCTCTCAATCACCCTCACCCCAATAAGCTCTCCTGTGTGGCTGGGAGCCGTTCCGGCACCCCAATCTCCCCGGGCTCCCTCAACAGGTGGTCCGGGGCTTTTTTTTCTTCCAGGATGGTGGGGTTGCACTGGTGAGTCGCGAGGTCTGCTCCGCTCCCTAGTTCCTTACTGCCTTTTCCACCAGTCTCAGCCCCGCTGGTTGCCACTGGCCTCTCTGGGTACGCGGGCTGCGGGCTTCACTGGTTGCTTGGGCCACGCTTTGGCTAGGTGTGCCCGGCGTGAGTCTCTCTGGGCAAACTGCCTCTCGCTCTGCGCGCTCCTCTGCCCAGCTCTGCCCTGCTTACCGGTCTAGATAAACATCCTCTCCAACTTCTTGGGTGTCGGACTTCCAGTCAGTTCGATTCTCTGTCCGTTCTGGTTGTTTATTTTGCTATTGAACTTGTTGTCTAATCTTTCTGGTTGTGAGTGGTGGCGCAGTGTGTCCGCCTACACCTCCATCTTGGTGGAAGTCCCTGAATTTTCTTTTTTAAAAAATGTCATTGATTTTTAGGGGGAGGGGAGAGAGACATCGACTTGTTGTTATAGAGAGAGAGAAACATCAATTTGTTGTTCAACTTCTTTATGCATTCATTGGCTGCTTCCTGCACTGAAGAAGTATCGAACCCACAGCCTTGGCACATCAGGATGATGCCCTAACCAACTGAGCTATGTGGCTGGGGCTGAACTTTCAATGTTAAGAACAATGGGTAATGTATAATCAAGCATTAATCAGTGTCCTAATTTTAGTTTGGGTTCACAGAACAAAGGGTTTTTGGTCCAGTGCTTCCAGTACTAGGGGTGTTGTTTATCAGTTGCACAGGGGGTATGATTTATCAAACAGTCCAATCAACACAGGTTTGCTTGCTCTGCAGCTGCTTTCAGAGCCCAGGAGGGCAAAGTATGCCTTGGAGTACCTTCAGAGCTCAAGCTGCAAACATCCAAATGCTGGACCACAAGTTATGGTATTAATAGTTCTCTGAAGTCCTCATTTCAGAGAACTCTAAACTCTAAAAGTTCAGTGGGTTAATGCAACAGAAGTTCATTTCTGGCTCATATACCAATTCAGTGTGGGAGTTCTTAATTGGTAGGTGGCTTTCCTGCATGGAACCCAGTTTCCTTTCATCATGTTGTCCCACCATTTCCAGAGGCAGAGGTTCCCAATCTTTCTTGGTTCACAGTGCCCTTAGAGTCTCAGTAACATATTCTTGGGGCTGCAGGCCAAAGGAAATAGCTAACAGTTCCTTTCAGTAATTAGGGACAAGCCATTTAATAATAACAGTCATTTGTGCAGTGTCCTGGACAGTACTATATTTTCCTAAAAAAAATTATAATACCCCCTCACCTGCAGTTTCGCTTTCCATGGTTTCAGTTACTTAAGGTCAACCATGCTCCAAAAATACGAAATGGGAAATTCCAGAAGTAAACAATTCATAAGCTTGAAATCGTGTGCCGGTCTGAACAGCATGGTGAAATCTCATGCCATTCTGCTCCGTCCTGCCCAGGACGTGAATCATCCCTTTGCCCAGCATGTCCACATTGCACAGACTCCCTGCCTGTCAGTCACTCAGTAGCCTTCTCAGCTACCAAACTGACAGTGGCAGTATCTCAGTGGTTGTGTTCCAGTCACCTTTATTTTACTTAATAATGGCCCCAAAGGGCATGAGTAGTGATGCTGGCAATTCAAACATCCCGAAGAGAAGCTGTGAAGTTCTTCCTTTAAGTGAAAAAGTGCAAGTTCTCAACTTAATAAGGAAAGAAAAAAAATCACATGCTGAGATTGCTAAGATCTATAAGAAGTACAAAGCTTCTACCTGCGTATTTGTGAAGAAGAAAAAGGAATTCATGCTAGTTTTGCTGTTGTACCTCAAACTCAGATGTCCCAGCCGCAGTGCATGATAAGGGTTTAGTTAAGACGGAGCAGGCATTGCATTTGTGGGTGGGAGATGTGAACCGAAAACATGTTCTGATTTACGGCAATGTGTGGTTACACCAGAAAACGTCAAGCCCATCTGAAGATTTCAGCAAGGAATCCCCTATAACAAGTGACCACATCCACATAACTTTTATTACAATATATTGTTATAATTGTTCTATTTTATTATCAGTTACTGTTTATCTTTTACATATATAGGAAAAACATACTATATATAGAGTTTGGTACTATCCGCAGTTTCCAGCATCCACTGGGGGTCTTAGAAAGTATCCCCACAAATAAGGGGGGACTATGGTCCATTATAATGTTTTCTACTGATATTACTATTTTCTGTCAATATTTAACATATCCTACAAATCCCCTGTGAGTTCACCGCGGTTGTCAAACTGCAGGAACCATGACCCTAGGGCCTTGGAGTCTTATTTTGTGTGTGTGTGTGTGTGTGTGTGTGTGCAAACAACCGAGCTTTTGATAGGAGACATCTCTATGAAAACAAAAGTAAAACAAAAGTTAATGATTAGAGCAGACTACAATCTTGGTTTCTGGGTTCTGAAGCCAGGCAGTCAAAAAGATGAAGACAGGCAGTTAGGGTCTGATAGATTCTCCTGGACTGCAGTTTGAATGTCTCTCCTTGGAATCTTTTCTTCCAGCCAGAAGAAGGGGAAAGAGTATGCGGAAAGCACTCCTACTTCTTAATCACTGCTGCTCACCTTCCATCGGCAATGACCCGACACATTGTCATACCTATATGCTAAAGAGGCTGAGAAATGCAGCCTCCTGCCAGGATGTCACACACATTTTGGCAGGCAACCTTCTGTTTCTGATACTCTTGGCAATCTCGTCATCCAGACTTGGATTCTGTTGGGTCTTTTGGCTCATTCTCAAATCCCTTTGAGTCCTGGGGTGTGGCAGTAGGGACTCAAAGATACTCTGATCTAGTGTGTGTCAAACAGCGAGACTACCTTCAGGTTCATCTCCCCAGGCACCTCCCTCAGTCATTGCTACTCTACAACTCAGGTGTATGTGGGACACAAAACTCTTTTGCAAGTGCATGGCTACATTCTGGAGAGTTTAAACATAATCTCCTGAGCTTTGGTAATTCTAGGCCTATCTTGAATTTCTATTACCAAATATTTCCACGCCCCACCCCACTCATTAAGTAGGTAACTCATCTCCTACAGGAAGGGTGGGGCTCGCCCTTATAACAATCCACTGCACTTTTTCTTAGAGTGCTTCAAACTTTTTACTTGTTTGAATAGAAACTAATTCAACCGTGTTATACTTCCTTATTACAATGTATTATTTTTGAATATACTTTGTCCTTTTATTTCAATCTGTGTCTTTCAATTTTCCAAGCCAAGCTTTGAATATCTCAAAATAGTTTTCTCTCTCAGATGCATAGATTTTGCATTTTAATGGCTTTGAAGACTCTGGTTTCTGTCTACTCAAAACCTCAAAAAGCCACAAATTTTACTCTGATTTTTCAATATTTTTATCTTCTCCTCTCCTGAGCAATAGGCCTTAGGCTCTTGGAATATAACTTGTAGTAAATCTAATTGTAGAAGATTTACTAGGTTAAACAAAAACTTCTCAGAAGAAAAATGTCCAGAGTAATATTTTAGATTACTATCCAACTATTCTTCTGTATATTTACTTCTGTAATTAATTTTCCTTCGATGTATTATTTTTTTGTCATCCAGTACTGTGTGTACATTGTTATGGTAGTTAAACTTAGTATTTGGTCCTTAAGTGTCAGAATATTGATTTCAGCCCTGGCTGGTGTGGCTCAGTGGATTGAGTGCCAGCCTGCGAACCCAAAGGCCGCCCGGTTTGATTCTCAGTCAGGGCAGATGCCTGGGTTGCGGTCCAGGTCCCCAGTGGGGACCATGTGAGAGGCAACCACACATTGATGTTTCTCTCCCTCTCTTTCTCCCTCTCTTCCCCTCTCTCTAAAAATAAAACAAAAATAAAATAAAATAAAAAAGAGTATTGAGTTCAAATTGCTGCAGAACCAAAGAAAAGATGGACATCCTTCAGAAATCCTGCGCTTTGGCTTGATGCTGGTGGAACTTGTTTTGAGTGCTTATAACACGATTCTGTACTGTCTTTCTACCTTCTCTGCTTTTTGCTTGCTCGTCTTTTGTGTAAGCTGCCATCCACTCTAATTTCCAGCCCGCTGGTGTCTTGCACAAAAGAGGATCTGTCAGTGGTCAGTGACTGTAATGCCACCAGCGTGTCTTGACTCCAGGACCGCGGTGTAAGGGTGAGGTGTGGACCAGGAATGGGGTGACTGCAGTAGGAGAGGTGGAGGTGAGGAGCGATTTCTGTGCAAGCCGAATACTGCTTAGACAGTTTAGTACAATTTTTTTCTCCACATGACAAACATGAACTCAGCTGAGAGGCATCCTCACCCCCATCTTTCCCTCCAAAGAAAGCACTGACATGGTTTTAGGGCCATGAGCATTTTCTGCATTGTTTAAGGGATGTCCTTTTTAGCCTGACAGTTCTTTTTTCATAACTTCTCTAAACTTCTTTTCTACTCTTTCCGAAATTGAGTGGTTACTTCCTGGAATGGCTGCAACCAACTTCCTCTATTTACCTTTCTTCTCATGCTTTTAATACATTGCTATCTGCACTTATTCTACAGGCAGCAGTACAAATGCCAAATTAAAACAATAGGCAAAACAAAATTCTTTCTTGGTAGTGTTCAACCTTAACTGTAGATGCAAAATATTCCTGTATTAAATGTCCCCACTCTTCCTTTAGGTTATAAGAAAGGACTGAAGCCTGAATAATATATAACAATGAGTAAATAAATGCTTGATAAATATTCGATGAATTTGGCTGCTACTGATATTTTATTTTATTTATTTTTAATTTTTTAAAGATTTCTTTATTGATTTTAGAGAGAGAGAGAGAGAGGATAAAGGAGAGAGAGAGAGAAACATTGATTTGTTGTTCCACTTATTTATGCATTCATTGGTTGCCTCTTATATATGCCCTGACTGAGGATAGAACTCACAACCTTGGTGTATTGGGATGCTGTTCTAACCAACTGAACTACCAGGCCGGGGCAGCTGCTGATATTTTAAAATGAAGACAACAAGAAGACAAATCTTAGGCAGTTAATTCTTGGAGAGTGTCTAGAAATTAGCATTTAAATATAACCCTGGGTTAAACTCCAGAAAAGGTGAACAGAGCAAGATCTTATTTCAGTCTGACTGAGTAAACTAGATGAGCATCTCCTGGATACAGGGAATGGAGTTAAAACTGTGCATATCAATCTTCTAGACAACTGTAGTCTCAGAAGACAGTTCTGAGGGGGTGATGCCAAGAAAAATTTGAATACTCTCTCTGTTGAGAAGCATACTGTCTGCTAGCCCTTTTAACTTAAAGATGAGTGATCAGAAATGAGAGCACAACGTGGAGTGTTTGAAAATATTTCAGAATGAGGGGAAGGGAACATCACCTTGAAATCTCAGATTTCTACAAACTATCAATTTTTGGAACCCAAAGCAATTTTTAGAAAATATTTTAGCATCGTCTATAGGATACGAGAAAAATATAGCTTCTGTTTACTAAGAGAAGAAAGCTTATAAAGAAAAACAGGTTGAAAAGAAAATGCATGAGATTAAAAGGGATCAGTAGAATAAGAAAGGGTGATAGAAAACTAAAATTTAATAGTAGAATTGACATTTCCACTGAAGGGTAATAGTAAGGAGCAGAAATCAACACTATTGAAAATTGAGCCAATACACCCTGGCTGGAGTGGCTCAGTGGATTGAGCACTGGCCTGTGAACCAAAGGGTCTCTGGTTTGATTCCCAGTCACGGCACATGTCTAGGTTGAAGGCCGAGAGGTAACCCACTGATGTTTCTTTCACCTCTATCTCTCTTTCTTTCTCCTTTTCATTCTCTCTAAAAATAAATAAGATCTTTAAAAAAAATAAAATTAAGCCAATAATTTGAAGGACAAATTGATGAGGCCCTCCAAAAATTACAGGGAGAAGATAAAAACAAAAAAGAAGGTAAAGGTGAGACACACAAAAGATTTTAGAATTCACCCTAAGAATGATATGTGCTCCTGAAGGTGAAATTGAACTCATTAAGATCAGACTGATCAAAACACTATCAAGAAAACTTTCCTGAGCTAAATGAACAAATCTGAGCGTTTCTCCTGATATGGTAGTTTTAGCAAATCTTGAGTGCTTCTCCTGAAATGGTAGCTTTGGTAAAAATATTTAACCTGCATCAGATAATGAAGATTGAAGATAAAACCTACTAGGGCCAGCATCAGGGCATGTGGTGTGTGCCGTCAAACGCACCCCACCCTTAGAAGGAGCCCATGCTGGGTTTCATGGTCTGTTTCACTGTCTTGAAATTCTTACTAATTTCTGAACAAAGCATCATGCATTTGCATTTTGTGCTGGGCCTCACAAGTTATTTAGCTACTCCTGAGTCTGGAAAATCCAGATTGTTGGGCACTTTACAGGACAACTGGCCTATAATTTTTTTAAATGTCAGTTACTTAATAGACGTGTTTTCCTCCAACTCCCACCACCCCTGCCCCAAGGAAAAAACGTGAAGGAAATACTCTTTTAGGTTAAAGGCTGTTAAAGAGATATGACAACCAAAAATGATGTGCGATCTTCAACCGGGTTCTGAATGGGGCGTGTGTGTGTGTGTGTGTGGATATCTACAAAAGATATTTTCAGGGAGAACACTTGGAGAAATTTAAATAAATAAAGACTGTGTATTAGACGGTATTGTATACTTTTAGACTTTGTTGGGTATGGAAACAGCGTTGTGGATATGCAGGAGGATGTCCTGGTTTTCAGAGGACATACCCACTGGGGTGAAGTGTCATGGTGTCTGCAACTTTCAGATGATTTGGTAAAACTAAATGTATCTGTGGACAGAAGTAAAATAAACGTGGCAAAAAAATCCCCCGCAAGAATCCTTCTGGCGAACCATTTTTTCTTAAGGGGTAATTAATTTTTTTTAATTTTTATTTATTGATTTTAGAGACAGAAAGGGAGGAGAGAAAGAGAGAGAGATTGATTTGTTGTTCCACTTATTTATGCATGCATTGGTTGACTCTTGTATGTCTCCTGACCTGGTATCAAATCTGCAACCTTGGCATATTGGGATGATGCTCTAACCAACTGAGCTACCCGGCTAGGGCCTAAAGGTGTAATTTTTATTTTATTTTTTGAAATTTTATTTATTAGTTTTTTTAGAGAGAGGGGAAAGGAGGGAGAGAAACATCGATACATGACAGAAACATCGACAAGTGGCCTCTTGCACACCCCCAACTGGGGTCCTGGCCCGAAACCCAGGCATGTGCCCTGACTGGGAATCCAACTGGTGACCCTTCAGTTCACAGGCCAACATTCAACCCAATGAGCCACATCAGTCAGGGCAAGGGGTAGGTTTTAATGGCCATTTTTTCATTGGCTTCCTAGCTGGCTTTTTCCACCTCCTGAATTGTCCTTTCTGAGCTGCCACCACTACCTAAGCTCCGGGAGCCTCTTCCCTCTCCTCTCTCAGCAGCCAACACATTCCTCTCTGAAGCACAGCTTATCGCAAGCTTAGATCCATCGATCCACTGGCCCTGAGGCTTATCAAAGGCTTCTCTCAACAAAGCTGGGTCTCTCCATAGGATTAATTGCATACTAGTTACTAAGAAAATAGTAGATACCGAATTGATATCAAAGCAAAACATCAAAAACAAACAAAACCTAAGAAAGCAAGCAAGCAAACAAACAAAAACACTGTGATGGAAATTGTTACTTGGGAAGTATTAAGAATCAGATTGACGTTGCCAATGAAGAACATCTACAGACTTTTTGAGAGAAAAGGTTGTGACCACAGCATTTTATACTGAATTCATTTTAGTTCATGTATTAAGGTAACATTTTCAAGGACCCAGAAAATAGAACTTCTAAACATCTTTTAAAAAACAATGACTTTGATGTGTTTCAAATGACTGAGTGACCAGTCAAAGCTAAGGCCTGAAGGATAAATGGAAAAGTCATGATGTAACAATGTAGAAAGGAATTTCTCACACAGGTTAGTAAATTCAGGACCTCAAGTTCAAGAATGAAGTTGGTTCTCTATTCCTAGGTGGATTTGCAACCTAGGGATGCAGCTTGCTCCTCAGGGCTTCTACTAGCAGGACCGCGGTTTTTTTTCCTGCTTCCTAATCTTGCCTTCTGACACAATGTGTATTTCTCAAGCTTTGTCCTTCACAGCACGTTGCAGATTGGTTCCTTGCAACCAAGTAACCAAGTTACTTGGTTGCAAGTCACTGTAATTCTTCACAGTGTAATTGCAAGAATTACATAACAGAAGGAAAGTTGCATAAAGCCATAATGGCCACTGTCATAGCCAAATAAATTGAGCAATGATTTCCTATATCCAGATAATTCCTCTTGAATAATGCTTTTCAAAAACTGGCTGTGAGAATCAAATCACTGATAGTCCTGAAGCCAACCCTCTTATTGTTCTCCTTCTAGGGAATGAGCTTATTGCTAAACTGAGATTTACAAAAAATAAAAAGAAAAAAAAAAGAAACTAGAATTTACATTTGGATGTGTTTTATGAATGAATGAGTCCACATATGTTGATCTACCTGAGTTGGTTTGCATTGAGAAAGGAAACTGGAAGAGTGGGCACTCTTCGTGTGTGGGCACTTAGGGGGAACCAGGGTGGATGGGGAGAAGGAAGAGGCGGAAGAGGCAGGGCGTCTCTTTCATCATTTGCCTGCCTTGTTACCTTGGTTTGAGGTCTTGGAAGAGGAAGGGCCTTCAGGCAGAGGCAGAGGAAGCAGATTTCAAGTCTGCAAGATGTGGGGCCATTAGAGCATTGTTCTGATCTCAAATGAGCAATGAAGGGGGAAGGAAGCCTACTTTCCACAGTGTAAAACCTACAGGGAGGGTCAAATTGCACTGATCCCATTAAAAATATATATGTATGGTAAAACCCTACTATGATGCTATGAGCAGAGTCCAAAAATGAAATAGTTTAATATAAAAGACACATTCTCTCAAAGTTAATGAAAATAATGAAATAGATATTGGTAGTTGGGTGGAGGATGGGTATCAACTGCAAACTGCATCATAACTGAATTTTCAGTTTAACTGTATACACACACACACGCACACAAATCTATGGCTATATATCTAAATGGACATCATTTTTAAGTGGAGCTGGTGGAGGGGAATTCAGCAAAGGAAAGAGCTGTGTGAGCGTATTACAATGGGCGGCTCTGTGTTTCGGGATTTGGAAAGCCGTTTTCCCCACATGTCAGCAGTTTCTAAAGTTTCTATGACAGGAATATAGTAGTTTCCTCATCTAAAATTTTTATTTTTATTATAAAATATCCATAGAATATTTTATTTTACATAAATAAAAATATTTGAAGGTATCCCAACTATAGAAATCCTCTTAATAGATTGTAACTATAATCAAGAACTTTAAATTGCCTATTGTACAATTTGCAACACAAAGTGTATTTCAGATCAAGCTTTTCTACTTTGGAAAAACACTCACAGTTCCACTTAGGTCATTTTTGTAGTTGTTACACTTTTTTTTTCTTCAAAGAACCTCTATTGCCAAAAGCAACAGTTGGGTGGATAAATCATCCAGGAAGAATTTTCAAAATACTCTTGGTTGCTTAATGTCCCACTATCAATCTGATCTTCTTTGGGCTGGGATTTGAACAACCTTCCCAGAAGATTCAAATTCCTCCTAGCCTGGCACATGCTCGATTTCTCTCTCTCTCTCCTGCCCCCGCCCTCCTTCCCGCCATCGTCTGTCTGTCCGTTTATCTCAGCCAATCTCTCTGTCTCTCCCCCCAACCGCCATCACCCCACTGATGATGACCTGGCTAGGCTATCCTGGCTATGTGCCCCCAGGCATACTTTGTAAAATTCTTCAGGGCCTATAAGTAACGAACTCTTTTTTTTTCTTCAAAGCTTTTTAATGGTTATTACTTAAGGGCATCTTGCAAACATAGTAAGAACCACTAGGGTCAGTGTGGGGGGAGGGGAGGAAGAAAGAAAGAAAAAAAAAACAAAACTCCCCCTAGCCTGCAGGACTGAAAACCACCAGTCTATATGAGAAAGTTCACATTTTATAGCTTAGCCTTCACAATATGACTCTTGATGTCTTTCTATCTCATTTTATCTCTCCTGGGTAAACCTTCTGCTGGTCTAGCGCTGGGTCTAAAATAGGTTGCCTTTTCTTTACATTTTTTATGAAGTTGTTCTAGCTTATTCCTTTCCTTTTTCAAACCGATTTATCATTGAAGGCTCAGCTCTAACCCCAAATCAGACAAGTTCAAGAAGCACTTCAGAAGGTTTAGTAAAAAGAAATAAGTCACTATGATAGATACTGTAAGATCCCCCAGTAGAAAATCTGAGGTAACTGCCCTGGTGGAAGAACTCGCCATGAGGTGGTGGGATTTAGGTCAGTATCCACGTCGCTGCAACACAAGACAGTGATACTAAGTGCTACACAGTAAATGCGAGTTCTGTGAGGCTCCAGGAGGGCTGAGCTCTACCCTGAAGCTGTTTGATCCGTGGTGACATTTCCTTGCTTGAATTATTGTTACACTTATTACTTATACCACTAATTTTGGCTGTTCATATCTATTTCGTGTGTGTTTCGTGTATGTGTACTCTCCTTAAATGTCTTGAAATTGAGGGCAAGTCTTTAATGAATGTTTTCCCCCAGAGGAGCCCTAAACAGTGGGGGGACCTGGGTTGTATGGAATTGAATGTCAGAGTGGGTGGGTCACCCAGCGGCATGGGTGACGGACATGCAATGGCTCCACCAGGAGAACGATTCTAACTGCCCCGCGCTCCAAAACCAGAGGCTCCACCAAGTCTTCCCAAATAACCAGTAAGCGGAGTAAAGCAGTGAGTTTGCTCTTTCAACTCCAAGACTCTTCCTCTCAGCTGTGTAGAGAAATTCTGACGTTCTTAAGAGAACGGCGCTTTGTCCGTCCATTGTGTCTCCAGGCCACACCCCTTGTGGACACTAAGACTTGGTGGCCTAGGAGACAACATTCTTTTTCTTCTCTCCTTACCTACCCTAATCAGGTGAAACATGGTGGTTAAGATATTTGGTTCCTAGAACCAAATCATTTGGATTTATTTATTTATTCAAATCCTATGGTTTTAAACCTTCATGTTGCCACAAAACAGGCAGGCGACTTTATATCTCCATGCCTTTGTTCCCCTCGTGGGCACAATGAGACTAGTACACCTACATGACAGGTGTGTTGTAAGTGCCATGTGCTAACAGAATAAAAGTGGTCTGCCAATATCTGCACGATACAGTATTTCACAGGTGCTCTCGTGATCTAGTTTTGAAGTCAAGGCTAAACGCTGTTTGTTCACCCCTTGCACGCAATTTGCTAAGTCCCTGCCCTAACCGCTTACTTTCTCAGGCTTGAACACTCCTGGGTTGCGTATCTAACACCCGCTAGCTGCCCGAGGCTCCCAGGTACTAACAGTCAGAAATGGCCTCCTTTTACTTGAGCCTGCAGAATTATTCAAAATATCCAGTCTCTAGGAAGTCACAGTCCCTAGCAACCCCACCTTGCTCACCAAAGAACTGCCTTGCAGCTGCGGCCAGCATGCTGACCCTGCCCCAGGGGACAGCCTCCTCCAGCTTGGAGCTGCAACAAGTTCTGCCGTCTCCCTGAGTGTCACTGCGCTGTGACCAGTCCTCCAAAGAACCTGTAATCATACCTAATGTCATGTAATTATGAAATAACCTGGCATGTGTTAAGCACTCAATCAACATCACCTTTGAAAAAAAGTGGTTTCCATTCCCAGTTTTTGTACAATTCAGTGTGTGCAAGACTATTTTTTTAAAGAATTCAAACTATTTAACCTTTTTTTAAAAAAAATTTTATTTATTTATTTTTAGAGAGAGCAGATGGGAAGGAGAAAGAGAGGGAGAGAAACATCAATGTGTGAGAGATAAACAGATCAGTTATCTCTCGAATGCCCCCAACCCAGGTATGTGCCCTGACTGGGAATTGAACTGGCGACCTTTTGGTTTGCAGGCTGGCACTGAATGCACTGAGCCACACCAGTCAGGCTGGAGGTCGTTTATAATGGCGTCACAGTTACTAATTTAACCATGTTGACAAAATACCTGGAAGAATCCAACTACATGTTTCTTCTGTGCCTCCACTCCACCAGCTGACCTCTAAGGGAGAAAACCAATTCGCTAAAAATTTTGGTGCCATTAAGCATGCATAAATCTCAATCTCAAGTGGATCCTCAACTCCACCTAGCCATGTTAATTGTTTCTTTGTCCAATTTGCTTCTCCCTTCCACAAAGGCTATTTCAACTCTCTTCATATTTCCCTAGTCCTAAACAGATGGCCTCACCTCCTACTGCCGAGAGAAAGCAGAAGTCGTAATGTGGCAATCCCCTCCTCTTGCCTGTAGCAACTTTGCACAAGTACTTGGCTTTCCACCCATGAGCTCTTTGTTCTAGATGTTGCAACAAAAAGGAACTGTTCCTCTCATCATCTAAGATCCGTCTCTCCACCCATATCTAATCCTTCTACCTTCTTTCCCTTTTTACTCCTAATTCAACCTAATACGATCGAGTACTCATTCTCTCTGTACGCTTCCTTCTTTGAACTTCCCAAATACCCTGTGTTTAGAATTCACACACTTGTATTATAATTACAAGATGATGCTTTGGCCCTCTCAGACTGGGCAGATCGCTGAGAGCAGAGATTTCTGTCTCATTTTTATAATCCCTCATGCCTAGCTGAGTTCCTGGTACACTTTTTTTTTTTTAAATGAATGAGTAAATAATGAATGGATATCTAAAACACTAGTTAAACTTGTAGGTCAAAGACAGCTGTATTACTTTAGATTTATTTCCATATTGAATATGCATGCTTTCAGATTTGGTTGCACAAAGCTGCCCATCTGACAACATAATTACAATTATGAACATAATTACAATTATGACAATAATAATGGGTAACATTTACTGGGATTGTACCATGGTAACTAGCTATATACTCATTAGCTCATTTAATTCTCAAAACAAAGCTGCAAGGTAACAAGTAGTATTTCAAACTTTCAAATAAAGAAACAGATTCCAAATTTTCAAATAAAGAAATGTTTGCCACATTGCTTTTATTTCCTAGTTAACTATGCCACAGGCAGGCATATCTTAAATGTTACCTATGGTACTCTGCACCTCACATTCAAGGTAGCCCCAAAGTCCAGGTCACTGGAGTGGTCTGCAGCTGTCCCTGTGTTTTCTGCAAGCTCTCCCTCTACTCAGTGACCGTGAGCTTCTGCCTCTGGGAGGGTTCTCTCAACTTTGCTTCAAGAATGTTATGACTTGAGAAATTTGGCTACAAAGGAGAAAAGAGATACATGGCCATTGCAAAGAGGGAAAATGAAATGAAGATTTTGTTTTTTGTTAGTAATGCTACATTTCAGCAGGTTTACATTTCAGCAGGTTTTGCAAAAGGAAAGAGTAAAGAGAGAGATCACAGATAGAGAGGAGAGAATAAACATTTGATAGTGTTAGACTGAATTGAGTAAAAAGGGAAAACACCACAGAAGGATTAGAAATAGGTGGAGAAATTGATCTTAGGTGATAAGAGGAACAGTTCCTTTTTATTGCAACCGTCTAGAACAAAGAGCTCAAAGGTGGAAAGGCAAGAACTCGTGTGAAGATGCTACAGGCAAGACTGGTGGTGGTGAACAATATACTATTGCCAAAAGGACCCCCTCTTTTCCTCCAGGTGTTTCTCCCCCGGAATAGGTTTGCTTGGCCTGCCGCCAAAGGAAAGACGTCTCTCAATGTCAGAGACTGGTGAAAAGGAACTATTTATTTACAAGTCATACAGACTTAGAGTAGTGACTTAATGTCTCCATTAAAATACTAAAGTCCTTTAGAATACCCACAGATGCACAGTCCTTCCTTCTCCCATCTGCTCAGTCTGGGGTACCGTATCTCAGGAAAAGAAGTAGAAGTCCATGGTTCAGGCAGGCCCTCCTTCCATCACCATCCGCTGTGTTGCCACAGAGATCTCCACATGGTCCCAACCTCTTCCAAAGCTGCGTGGTCCTGACCCTCACCCAAGCTGTGGGGTCCCCCCTCTCTTGCCACAGCCATGTGGTCCCAACTCCTCCAAAGCCTCATGGTCCTACCCAGGTATGGTTGCCGCGCCTGGGTTTAATCCCAGAGCCAGTCTTCCTCTGCAGCCCCATTTCCGACTCCTCCTACAATCAGTTACACCTGCCAGCATTCCCATATTCTTGCAGAGTTACTGGGCTGCCATGGTAAATTTGGGAAGGTGTGGCCCCATGGCATGGAGCCAATCGTCTCCAAGCTCTTACGCAGGCGCTGTAACCAGGGGGAGTTGCCTCCCAGTTACATCTTGGCTCAAAGCATGGCCATAGTTATTTACTATGAAATCAGTTAAAGGTTATAGCTATGTTAAATGGCCATGATAGAGGTTAGCTGCAAAGCCGTTGCTATACAAAACAGCTCTGAATGGCCTTGCTCCATGTGTCCCATCCCCCCAGCTCAGACTTGTGGGGTGAGGACCTCTTATATATATTTTTTCTAATAGTGCCTAGACACCTTGAGTTCTGAACCCCATTACAAATCCCTATTTGGACCCCCTTCCCTCCCCCCCTCTTGGCTGCACCCTGTTACAACATTACGACTTCTGCTTTCTCTCAGCAGTAGGAGGTGGGGCCATCTGCTCAGGACTAGGGAAATATGAAGAGGGTTGAAGTGGGCTTTGTGGAAGGGAGAAGCAAGTTGAACAAAGAAACTGTAACAAAGAAACTAGGTGGAGTTAAGCCCTAATGGCCGAAGACATTCTTTGTATGTAATGAGTTAACCTTCCTTTTGCATCTAGAATAGAGTTATTCAATAGTTTGTACTATCTTCTGCACTCTTATGAGAACCCAAATTGAAAGGGGCCACGACACACTGTCCTGACAGTGAAGTAAATCCTGCACTGGCTTTTCTGGGTCCTCATACCTAGGCTGTCTCCAGGGGACTCTCATCTCGGTGGAAAAGGAGGTGACCTGGGAATCAAGCAGAGCTGGGTGAGAGGCCAGGCCCTGGACGGTGGAGTACGTGCTCAAGGGAGGCAGCCTTGAGCTTGTGCCAAAGAGCTCCCCCTTGGCCTCAGGGCCACCTGTGTCTTCAGTCAAATCCTCTCCTTGGCCCCGGTCCGTGTGGCTCCATTGGAGAGTCATCACTATACTGAAATGTCAAAAGTTTGATTCCTGGTCAGGGCACATGCCCAGGTTTTGAGTTGGATCCTTGGTCAGGGAGCCTATGAGAGGAAACTAATCAATGTTTTTCTCTTTAACATCTATGTTTCTCTCTGTCCCTACCTCTCAAAAGCAATGAAAAAAGGTCCTTGGGTGAGGATTTAAAAAAAAAAAATCCTCTTCTTGCTTTTGGATCTAAGTGGAAACAGTTAGTTCTCTTGTATAAAAGAGGCCTCTCCGTGCTCTCCCCTGCCCCTGCCCTGTCCTTTGTACCATTAGCAACAGGTTCCGATTGCGTTGCAAATAGCAATTCTAACAACTACCAGCATCTGAATCACCTGTGTTCCTTATTTGAAAAGCAGAATCCTGCTCACAGATGCAGAGAACAGACTGATGGTTGCCAGACGGGAGGAGAGCTGGGGGGCTGGGTGAAAAGGTGAAGGGATTGAGAAACACAGATTGTTAGTTATGAAATAGCACAGGAATGGAAAGTACAGCATAGGAAATGTAGTCAATAATGTTGTAATAACTACGTAAGGTGCCAGGTGGGTACTGGAAGTCCTGGGGGATCGCTCTGTAAAGTGTATGGTTGTGTGACCACTATGCTGTACACAAAATTCATACAAAATAGTAATAAATATAAACTGTAATTGAAAAAATAAAATAAAAGTAAAAATAAAAAATAAAACTCAGAGTTCTGGTCTCTGCTGCCTCAGAGTCTCTACAGCGGGGCAGGACAATTTGATGAAAGAACCACTGACTTAGGGACATTGTGGCCCTGGGGCAGCAGCCTTTGCCCCCCACCATCTCAGAACACACGGAGGTCCCCTGTGATCGGATACTGAGTCTTTTCCCTTGTCCCATTCGCCAGATGTTTCTTAAAGTCCACAATTCTACTCCTAATTTCCATGTCATGCATGTTTTTTCTAGAGTCTGAGCTTTTTCTATGCTTTGCCATATTTGGCTCAGGCGAAAATTCCCTCTTTTCTAACATCCTCTTTTCTTAGTATTTATGATGCCACCTCTTTTCTTTTTTGTTTTTTTCTTTGAATATGTGTTACTACATAATAATTAGTTTAAATTATATTTTATTGATTATGCTATTACAGTGGTCTTGATTTTTCCCCTCTGCCCCCCCACCCAGCACCCCCACTCCCTCAGGCAGCCCCCCCCCCACCGTGGTTCATGCCCATGGGTCATGTGTGTAAGTTTTTCCGCTACTCCATGTCCTAGACTGCACTGTACATCCCCATGGCTATTCTGTAACTACCTATCTGTACTTCTCAGTCCCCTCACCTCCTCACCTATTCTCCCCCTCACCCCTTCCATCTGGTAACCATCTGATAACTAACTTCTTTTCTCTTGCTGCTTCTAAGAGTCTGTCTTTATCTTTAACCTTTGGCTTTATAATTATGATGTGTCTTGGAGTGGGCCTCTTTGCATTCATCTTGTTTGGGACTCTGCTTCTTGGACTTGCATGTCTATTTCCTTCATCAAATTAGGGAAGGTTTCTTTCATTATTTTTTCAAATAGACTTTCAATTTCTTGCTCTTTCTCTTCTTCTGGTACTCCTATTATGTGAATGTTGGACCTCTTGAAATTGTTCCAGAAGCTGCTTGCACTATCCTCATTTTTTTTTCTTCTTTTTTCTTCTTGTTCTGCATGGTTGTTTTTTGTTTCCCTATGTTCCAAATCATTACCGTATTTTTCAGACTATAAGACGCACCCCCCCAAAATTTGAGAGGAAAATGGGGGTGTGTCTTATAGTCTGAATGTAGCTTACCTGGCTTGCTGGGCGGGGGTGGGGGTGGGGCGGCAGTGCAGAGGGGGTAACAGGAGGCAGGAGCAGGTAAAATATTTTACCACATTTTTTGCTTCAAAAATTTTTTTTCCTATTTTCCTCCTCCAAAACCTAGGTGCATCTTATGATCTGGTGCATCTTATAGTCCGAAAAATACGGTAATTTGGTTCTTGGCTTCATCCACTCTACTGTTGTTTCCCCGTAGATTTTTCTTTATTTCAGTTAGTGCATCTTTCATTACTGACTAGGTCTTTTTTATGCTGCTGAGGTTCTCATTAAGTTCCTTGAGCATCCTTATAAGCAGTGTTTTGAACTCTGCATCTGATAGATTATTTATCTCCATTTTGTTTAGCTCTTTTCCTGGAGTTTTGATCTGTTCTTTCATTTGGGCTATGTTTCTTTGTCTCATCATTTGGGTAACACTTCCTGTGTTTGTTTCTATGTATTAGGTAGAGCTGCTATGACTTCCTTCTTGATAACATGGCCTAATGTAGTAGGTGTCCTGTAGAGTCCAGGGGCACAGTCTCCTTTATCACCCAAGCTGAGTACTCGAGGTGTGCCCTTTGTGTGGGCTGAGTACACCCTCCTCTTGTAGTTCAGCCTTGGTTGCTGTTGGCAGATCAGTGTGAGGGATTTACCCATGCCAGTCAGCTGCAAGTACTGGCTGTGACCACTGACCACCAACCTTCACCCTTCTTGGACGATCAGCTATGCAGGCTCAGGGTGGTGGTGCTCTGATATGGTCTGTAGCTATCCACTGAGTGTTCTGGCCCTGGGATTTCCCAGGTGGTGCAGGCCAAGGTAAGTCCCCACCTATGTTTTGCCCAGGGGGACCCTGCCTGAGCTGTAAAGCAATCTGAGGTGGCTGCTACTTGTGATGGGCTTGGAGATTCCCAGGTGAAGCCGAACTGTGACTCTATCTGGCTGCTGCTAGGGCTAACTGAAGCCAGGTGTTGCTTGTTTGAGAGGATTTAGGAGCCAAGACCAACCATTCTTATGGAAACAGAGCTTGGGTGGGCCCATAGGTTGGGTGGGGCAGAGCCTCTGTGGATCTCCAGTGCAGGTCAAACAGTGTTTCTGGGTTGATGGAGTCTCACATTTGTCACCAGCATGCTGGCTCTTTGGGTGGAGGGTTAAGCAAAGGAATGTTGGCCTCTGCTTGCCTCAATGACAGACACTTCAGTTTCTCCCAGTACACTTCTGGTGCCTTTCAAGCTGCTACCCTACTGCTGGAGCTCAGAGGACGCAAGTCTGAGTAGGTAAGTCATTGTGTGTGGGTTCTTTAGAGGAACTATTTGGGGCTTCTGAAGCCTCCTCCACTGACTCAGTCCCTGCTGGTTTTTGCAGCCAGAGTTGTGGGGGCTTACCTTCCCAGCACTGGAAACCTGGGCTGGGGTGCCTGCTGTGGGTCTGGGACTCCTCGTTCCTGAGAAATCCATCCTGAATTTTTATCCAGCACAATTGGGTGTGGGACCAGCCCATCCTGTGTCCGCACCCCTCCTTCCAGTCTCGATGGATGTGGTTTCTTCAATACTGTAGTTGTCAGACTACCATTAGACTTGATTTCTGACATTCCTGAGTGATGGTTGTTCTATACTGAGTTGTAGTTTTTAAAGATTTTATTTTTATTTATTTGTAGAGAGAGGGGAAGGGAGGGAGAAAGGGAGAGAAACAGCAATGTATGGTTGCCTCTCACATGGCCCTCATGGGGACCTGGCCCGCAACCCAGGCATGTGCCCTGACTGGGAATCGAACCTGAGTTGTAGTTTTGATGTGGTTGTGAGAAGAGGCGAGCCATGTCTGTCTAGGCCACCATCTTGACCAGAAGTTCCCTTGTTTTCTTTTACTCATTTTCATTGATGTTTCTTCTGCTGTCTTCTATAGGCAGACAACCTCAAGTTTCTGTCCCCTATCTTTTATTTTCTTCAAGTTTTTTTTTTTTATCCTCAACCAAGAATGTTTATTGGTCTTTAGAGAGAGAGAAGAAAGGAGAGAAAGAGAGAGAAACACTGATGTGAGCAAGAAGCATTGATATGAGAGAAAAACATTGATCGGTTGCCTCCTGTACATGACTCAACCAGGGACTGAATCCACAGCGTTTTTGGTACAAGGGACAATGCTCCACCAACTGAGCCATTTAAAGAAGCTGTTTGCTGAAGGACATATTCCTTGGCACACAGAACAGAGTAGAGAAGGGTACAGATGGAATCTGAGGAGCAGAAAGAAGCTATCCAGCCTAGATAAATATGAAGATATTTATCTCTATAAATTTCTATATCTGAGTGACAGAATCATGAAGTATAAAACAAATGTCTTGCCTGCAAGAGGCTTCTAGACTAGTCAATGATGACAATATATAGATATGTCTCCAATATGACTAAAGAATAAATATAAATACCAAATGAGTGGTATTGAAAAGAGAAAGTAAATAATAGTTCCAAGGTTTTAGCTGCATCATAGGCTTTGAGGTCGAACTAACCTGTCCCAGTATAAGCCCTGATTTTTAGCAGCTGTGAAATATTAGGGAAATTGCTTATTTTATTGCTATAGAGTCTGTAAAGCAGGGAATAACAGTTACTGTAGAGATTGTTGTAGATTAAATTAAAGGATGTCCCTGGAATCTAGTAGTGTTTAATAAACATAGGAAAATAGAAGAAAGTTGGAGTCACAGAGAAAAATGTATGAGTTGGGAAAAGGTTTGCAGTTCTGTGGAATCTCCAGAAAAGGGCAGATGATTGTCACTCTTTCAGAGAATGCTATTTAATTTCCCTGCTGGGTTTGACCAAAAGAATGGGGACCTTGTGGACCTGGGTTCAAACCCTATCTTATCAATAACAAGTGGCAGAAGTTTTAAATTCTCTGAACCATAATTTTTTTTGTTACAAAGTGCAGCATCTCTAGGGCAATTTATGAGATAATGTTTTAAAAATTTTTTAAATTGATTTTGAGAGAGAGAGAAAGATTGATTTGTTGTTTCACTTATTTAGGCATTGATTGGTTGACCTTTGTATGTGCCCTGACCAGGGATCCAACCCACAGTTGTGGGTTATTGGGTCAATGCTAAAACCAACTGAGCTACCTGGCCAGGGCAGTAATGATGTTTTTAAGGTTAATAATTTATTGTTATTAATCTTTTAAATCTTTCTTTTTTGAGATAATGTTGATAAAGTGACAAAAGGTGCTCAAAATTTGTTTTTAAATTTTATTTATTTATTTTAGAGGGAAGGGAAGGTAGGGAGAAAAAGAGGGAGAGAAACATCTATCAGCTGCCTCTTGCGTGCACCCTAGCTGGGGACCAGGCCCACAACCCAGGCATGTGCCCTGATCAGGAATCGAACCGGCTGCTTTGTGCTTTGCCCGACAATGGCTAACCAACTGAGCCCTGTTGGCCAGGGCAAGATTTGCTCAGATTTCTCTCTCACCTGCCACTCTTATTAGTTGAGCTGGACTTAGGTCTCTTTTGCCCTTCTCCTCTAAAGGCTAAGCAACACCTATTTTCATCAGCCAGCACTTTGGTTCTTTCCATGGGATTTTGCCCTGTCCCCTGGGTCTTCCTGGACACACAAGTCTGGAGCAAAGATTCAAGAAGAGGGGAAAAAAAGACCAAGTGTTACTGTAGGTAGTTAACTGGTTATTAATATGAAAAAGAGGAAAAGGAATTAGACATTGAGCTTAATAAACTAGAAAGCATGAGCCTGTTTGCTTCACCAGGAAGCTACAGCTTCACAGCCCAGGGGATCACAGCATTGCTCCACCAAGGGCTTAACACTCCTCCCTTCCCTTTGGGGTGCAGGGGGAGGTGCTTGACCTGTTTGCTCTGCCACTCAGGTCAGTCTTTCTGACATAAACAGTTATCTCTGGTAAAAGCTCTCTTCCCGATACAGGCTCCCTGTCTGAATTCTTTTAGGCAGTTAAGGGAGAGGAAAAAACTGTGCTTGAGTCTGCTGGGTCTTAATGGTCTTCAGCTCAAAACAATCCATTTGCTGAAGTGGCATATTCTGCTTCCCCCCAATAAACATGGAAAGAAGACCATTAAAGATGGAGAAGATTGGAGTCCTGGAGTCAATCAGGAGCTGGAAGATGCTCCATTAAAGATTACAGAGAGCCCTGGCTGGTGTGGCTCAGTGGACTGAGTGCTGACCTGTGAACCCAACGGTCACAGGTTCGATTCCCAGTCAGGGCCCATGCCTGGGTTTTGGGCCAGGTCCCTAGTAGGGGGCATGCCAAAGGCAACCACACATTGTTCTTTCTCTCCCTCATTTTCTCCTCCCCTTCCTCTCTGTCTAAAAATAAATAAATAAAATCTTAAAAAAAAAGACTGCGGAGAGAGACCCATCACACCAACACCTTGATTTCAAACTTCTGGCCTCTAGAACTGTGAGAGAATAAATGTCTGGTTTTTTTTAAGCCACCAAGTTTATGGTGACTTCTTATAAGCAGCCTGCAGTATAAGCTGACAGTTTTTCTTTTTCTTTTCTGTAATGAAAGCTCTATTTCTGAAGCGTCCGTTTCGAAGAAGAGGCATGTACATTAACAAAGGCTGTAACTGTCACGGGACTGGATTAAGAGCCATGTCATGAGGTGGGTTGGGGTTGGGGGGTGCATGCTCCTTTGTTTTAGAGATCATGGTTGATTTTTATAAGTGACCATTTGGGCCACTTGTTAGTTTTTCTCTTCTTGTGCTTTAAATTCCGCTCTTATGTTTTATATTCCCCAGTAGAGTGAAATGCTAGGGCCACACGTTTGACCCCAATGGAAGCAGAACCCCTGGTGTGAGCACACTGCTCTCTCTCTCCCCCACTGTCCCCATCTCCACTGCCCTACCATCCCGTGACCTTGCTGTGTGGCCCCAGGTGTGCTGTATAATTTCCAGGATCTGTAAGTAAGTAATGGGTATTCAGAGCGAGTCACCCCAAGGTGTGCTGTCTGTAGTATGCAAATTGTTTGGAGCTAAAGGAAGTTTTAGCCTCAGGCTCAAAAAAACTTTTGTTTCTCCCTTAACTACTTAGAAGCATTTGAATTAGAGGCCTTGCCATAACAAGAGATTATCAGAGGTAACCTCTTTTGTCCTATTTGTAGGGTAAGACACACGCCTAATTCACTTAGCAGCTGATCCTCTTAACATCTTTGCAGTGACCCTTTGAAACCCCCAATGCACTGTACCTTATCCCTAGCTCCGGATGTCTTATGTACTCACCTGGACAGAAAAGGGGCCACATCCAAACCTGGTATGCTCAGGGGAGGCCCTTGTGGTGGGTTTTACAAACCCAGAGACCAAAGTAACCACACGGGGTGGTCTGAATGTAGAAATCCCTAACTAAAAGTGGGTCATGGTGGGTGGTCATGGTCAAGGCACAGCTCCAGGCACCAGAGCACAAGACCGCATTGTTACCTGTTACCCCCACACCGTCTCTGTGCTGTGCCCACCGATGTAGAGGAAGTCTGTGTCGTTCCATTTGACTTTTTATCTAGTCCCGGACATTTCCCCGCCCCGTTTTCTCCCACCTCCCTGATCTACCACCAGTGGATTTCATGTAACCCCCTTAGTTCTCCTCCTGTGATTCTAAGGCATAAAATAAGAGGCAAAACTGTCATTTTTCAGGAACATTTTTTGAATCCATTGAGATTTTGCTTCCCAGCAATTGTCCTCATTTTGGCTCAAATATGCTCTTATAAAACATTTACTTGGGCTGGAGGTTCTTTTATCAATGCCCGTGTTCCCTTTCTATCTCTGAACCTCTTGTGCACATGGAGTCTTGGACTCATATACATGGGTTTCCATACACATGTACATGTCAAATTTGCTTATACTCTCTTGCTAATCTGTCTCATGTTTATTTGATTAGATCAGCCAAAGAACCTTGAGAGTAGGTATTTGCTCCTGCCCAACATAATAATATTTTTTTTCTGAGTTTCTTGATTATTATTGCTGAAGGGCATCTTGCAATCATAACAAGGGCCACACGGACCAGTACAGACACAACACTGGTAATTGGTAGGCTGAGAGAAGCACATAAAACACAGCCCTAGAAATCAATACAGTCCCCAATAAACACCAATTGTAAATAACGAGTATAGAGTGTTACACTAATAATGATAGCTGCCTTCAGTTGAGCATCAGAATTAAGACAGAAGTTTCTGGGAGCTGCAAGGTGGTTCCTCATTCTGTTCTCAATCTGTCTGATACAGAGATCCAATCAGATCACTGCAAAGTAGGGAGGGGCTGTAGGAGGAGTTTGCTGAGGCAGTGGTAAACAGTCGAGGATGGGATTGGCTGAGAGCTGAATGCCTCAAGCTGCATGGAATCAAGGGCCAGAAGATTTAGAATAAAAGGAGGGCAGAGATTGGATCTCTGGATCTCTTCTTTAGGGATGCCTGGATGATTGTGTTTCAGCTACCAGCCTTTCCCAAAGGCTGGTAGTTTGGAAGGGAGAGGAAATGCTGGGCACACCCTGGAAGAGGGTGGCAGAATTATTCTTCTTTTGGTATTCCAGAAGGGATGGGCTCTGAGGCAGAAACCTGTCATTCTTCCAAAAACGTGTAGCTTTTGTATTTTCTGTTGTTTTAGTTTGTAAGCTAATCCTATAGAAATAAGATAATTAAAAACTACCAGGGATGATAGGAGAACTCAAGAATTAAAGATTTTAGCATTAATTGATAGGCTTAAGTGATTAATGCATGTGGAATGTTGTTATTGCAAAATTGTGTAGCTTTCGAATAAAGACTCCTTCCCTTTGTCACCAAACCTCTGCCTCCGGAGTTTTGCCTGGAGGGTGGCAGCGGGCAGCAGGGCCCCACTTGCTGGCATGCATGTCCACCTTTGGCCAGCCTGGCTGTAGTACAATAAAAAACGTTCTTGGTCTTCCCACTGTTCTTGGCACAGAGCTCCTAAAACACTGAGAATTTCCTGAGTAAGAAGAGTGTCTTTTACATGCTAATGAATTGACCCAGGCAGGAGGCCCCCAGATAGCTTCAGGAAGCAAGTTAGTTGTCAGGAAAAACAGCCATGGAACTTTTAGACCTGTCCCTCCTGCACTCTGGGAGGTCTGAGGGGCTGGAGATTAGCCCAATGACTAATGATTCAATCAGTTGTGACTGTATGAGACCTCCCCAGAAGTCCCAAACAATGGGTCTTGAGAGCTTCTGAGTTGGTGAACACTTCAAAGTGCTGTGAGGGCGGTATGCATGGAGAGGTGTGGAAGCTCTGCATGGATCGGTGATGCTAGGTCACCACAGAGCAGTCACACTGCTGCTTCTTCGTTACCAATGCCTGAATCATTAGACCTGTAAATAAATATGAGTTTCTTTCTCACATTAAAAAAAAATTTTTGTTAATTCTTGAAACTGATGATGATCATATTAAGATTCATTAGCCATATTCTTCTATGTTTGTGTACACTTGAAAAATTCTATAATTAACTGTTAAATATGAAGCATGTATACTTTGTGCATACGAAGCCCTGGGTTTGAAATTTTTTAATTCTTATAAAACAAGCAGAGAGAGGGGAAAGATGAAGGTAGAGGCTATTTGCTGAGAAACTACTATGTGACTAACACTGTCCTAAGTGCCTGACAGATTCCAGTTAAAAAATGTCTTTGTAATAACTGCTTCTCATGGATATTATGCTTCATGGTTTATTAATGAAACATAAGGAGCTTAGATACATTAATCAATTCAAAGCTAGAAAAGAATAGTGCAGGAAGTTGACACTTGCTTGGGTCTCATTCTTTTTTTTTACTCCTTATGTGAAGATATGTTTATTGATTTTAGAGAGAGGGGAAGGAAGTGGGGAGGGAGGGAGAGACAGACAGAGAGACAGAGACACTAATTGTTCCCTCCCGATGATCCCCAACCAAGGACTGAACCTGCAAGCTTGGTGTACACAGTGATGCTCCACAGTGAGCCACCTGGCCAGGTCTTGGGTCCCATTCTTAGTCACTGTCACCATTGATATAACCACATTACTAAGTGGACAAGCTGAGGCCACATATCTGTTTAAAGGTTGAGAAATGTTTCACACCCATGTAGATTCTGTAATAAAAGACAAACCTGAGACTTCAATTGAGAAGTAGTCTCATCAATGCCCCTTAGCATTACCAATGATTTTGAGTTTTTCTGGTTGGTTTTGACATTGCTAAATTTGCCCACTGTCAGGAATGTTGCTCAGCACCCAAACTCACTTATCTCCTTACATATGTCTCTCCCCTCTAAGATTCAAAGTTCAGCAGAGACTATGTTTCTATAATTCCAGCACCATGCTCAGTTCCTGGAATAAGATGAGCTGTTCAGTATACATTTACTAAATGGCCAAGAACTTTCATGTCACAACCTCACCCCCGTGCAGAAAGTCTCCCTGTGCTGGACACTGAGGCACAGATTGATTATAAACCTCCAGATTCCAGGGAGGGACTCTTGCTGAATAGTAAATTCTCAATCTGTAAATCAGGACAACATTTATTTTATTACCTTCTGATTTTCTGCTTTTCCAGGTGATGGAGAAGATATAACATGTTTCTTAATCTCTGAGTGGTTTTCATGTCAGCAGCCTGGGGAGGGGAAATGGGTGTGAAGTAGTTTTAGTTCTGAAGGTTAAGGCCAGAAGTTCTACATGCTTGTCTTGCCTTTGCTAATTTTAGTCCTTCGCAACACCAGTTGACTTTTGCCATTTCCCCAGAGATTCCAAGCAACTGAGTTGTCCTGGGGAGCCATGGAAGTGTCAGGAGATAGCTGCTGGGTGGCGGGAAAGGGATATTTGCAGAGTTAGAAGTACTGTGCTTTTACAGTTAAACAGGATTTGACTTTATCCAGGCCTGAGACAGCTGCAGGCCCCACCTCTCACAGGAGAGTACTAGAACAAAACCTCCTGTGTGCAGCTGAATGTAAAGGTTCTAAGCCCAGAGCAACAATGCTAGCTTTGCCTTGCTTCGGGGCTGGTGCATTTAGTCAGCTTTTCAGCGGGTACAAGATGAGGCTAGTGCATTTCAGGAAAAATGGCAGGAATAGGTAGAAACACATACACAGACTCAGTAAACTTTTAACTTTTATTCCTGACTAATATATAGCATATTTTCTGCAAAAATTATGAGTTAAATATAATTTAATGGGGATAAGATACTTAAAATATAATTGTGACAATTAAAAAAAAAAGTCCCATCATGAATATAGAAGGAAAAAGAGCCAGTAAACAAAACAAAAACAAAATAAATGAAATGAGAACAAAATCTCCTCAACTTTGAGATAGTACATTCATTCTTCTTTCCCAGGTTGAAGCTTCCTGGAGCAATTGTTGAGATCTGGCTCCAGAGTAAAAGGTAATTCACTTTTCTAGAATGTTCCAGAAGATTCTCCAAAAATGTTCCAAACAGGGCAGCCAAGGCTCAGTAGAATGCATCTGAGTCTTCTGTTCCACTGAGGTCTCAGGGAAATGGAGGCTTTTGGGAGCCTTGAGGCTGCTGTCTAAGATCATCCATGCTTCCTTTGCCTGAGTCCTTGGACCTCACTTAGGGTTAGAAATTGGTGCTCTCCCTGTCTGTCGTGTTCAGCTGCAGATATTCCAGGGTGCCTTTTTTGTAGCTGGCTACTCGTGTGGGTTTTTGGTGTCTTATCCCCGCAGCCTGCCTTTTCTGCAAGGAGTTGGCGATCATGTCTGAAAATTCAGCTTGCAAACGCTGTTGATTCTCCCTGGAAAGTGAGTGGGGAGGGAAAATGGAAATTCTCAGCAATTCATACAGAGTATGTCTTAGCTCCAAAACAATCAGTTCAGTTTACCAAATACTTATTGAAGTTATCATCTGGGCTAAAGACAGGAAATCCAGAGAATAAAACATGAGCCTTGCCTTGCTTGGATGAGCTTAAGGGGCTGCCATCCTACTCTATGTAGTTGTACAAAAAGGAGACTATATTTCAAGCTGAAGATGATATTTCAGTTTCAAAGTGAAGCGCCATGCTTAATGCTAGAATTTGGAAGTGCTGTTAAGTTTACACCTGACAATGCAGAGAGGGGGAAAGAAGCCAGAACAATGCTAGGCCCCTGCAGTACAACCCTGAAAGCTTGTTGGTCCCACACGTGCCTAGGACTCTGGATCTTGTCTGGGGAGGACTCAATGAATGGAGGGTTTCAAAAGTTTGGAGTGGACTTGGAGCACTCCTAGTAAGAGGCCAGGTTCCCTGTGCCCTAGGGAAGACTGGGGTGGTTTTGGCATCTCTACAGGCTGGGTCCAGCATCTGGGAGACTGCAACACACGGTTTCTCCACCATTAGCAAATGTCACAGCCAGAGCCACATGACTGATTGCAGCCACCAATGTGCAACTGCATGACCATTTGAGTCACCTTTGAGGGAACTGAAACCTGTCAGTTAGACCTGAAACCTTGTCTTCTTCATCTCAAAGAGAACACAAATTCCATGGGAAGACCAAAACCACAGTCCTGGGGTTGGGGGAGGTCCTGTTTTCGACGTGTGGCCCAGCCGAGTGCCTCCAGAGTGCTTTGCTCTGATCAGACCCACACCAGTAGGAGGTGAGCTCCCTACCGTCCTCTGTTCTCCAGGGCATGCCTGGAACACCCCGTTTCTAGCAGCTGGAGAAGGGAGGTTTCTAAACTTCTCACCTATGTAGTCCTCACAGCCAACATAACATTGCCACTGGCAAAACACTTGCCAACAGTGAGATCGGCTGTTGTGGCACAACTTTCACTGCCAAGACCTGCCCTCCCCGCCCCCACCACACCCAGCAGCTTACACAGTAGGAGGGGTTGGCAGGTTGTACTCCCGGTCCTTCATCCCCGTCAGCCAGTAGGTGGTCTCCGCTCCTCTTCCCTGGTGAGACAAGAAAGGTGTGCACCAGGGAGGCCAAGGAGACGGTGCAGTTCTAGCCTGCCATTCTGACAAGAAGCACTTCCCCTCTGAGTGGCTCATCAGTCAGTGCCTGTATTTCAGTTCCTGATATGATCCGCATTGATCTTTATTTCCAAATGCCTCTTAAATACAAGTCTCTCAATCACCGGACCTGTTTCTTTTTTAAAGTAGAGTTTTCTTTTTCCACAAAAGACACTTCAAAATATCACAATAGCAACGTCACAAGAATTCTAAATTAACAAGGAAGAAAATTCATCTACTGTCCTGTTATGCCAACAAATCCCAAGTGGTTTTCATTGTCTACATTTTCTTCTAACTCTTTTTGCCACAAAGTTTGCCACAAAAGTTTTGCCACTGGTTCCCCACCTCAAGTGTGTAAATTATAAACACATGTGCATCGTAATAAATACTTAAGTGACATTTTCTGGGGCCCATCTGGAGGCTGTAAAACGACTGGAAAATTACTGGTAATAGTATTTTGGCTAGAGCTGGTATTTGAAAAGGAGACTCATCTTTATAATTAGTGGGGTTTTCTGACTGCGTTGGAACTGCAGTAACCCATAAACCACTTCTATTTGGGGAGAAGCGCTCAGTGAAGGAAATGTATTTATGGGGGATTCAAAAAATGACTGTGATGTTAGGGCCCTACAACCTAAAAGGAGGCTTTTCCAAGTTGCAATCACAGTGTAAAGGCTGGAAGGTACTGGAGACAGATAAGCTTACCGTCGAAACTAGTTTCAGACAAATTATGAAAAGATTGGAATGACCTTCAAAAAGCAGCCTGACAGCCAAGTGAAGGCACGTGGTGGCTTTGGAGGGTAGCTGTCCTAAATGTGGGGAACAGCATGGAGAGCCTAGAGCACTGATTCTCAAACCTTAGTGTGCATCACATTCACTTGGAACACTTGTTAAAAGCATAGATTCCTGGTTGCCCTAGCTGCGTGGATCAGTTGGTTGGAGTGTCGTCCAGTAAACCAAAAGGTCTCAGGTTCGATTCCCAGTCAGGGCACACACCCAGGTTGAATTTATTCCTAGTTTGTTCCCACAGAGAGTCTTACTCAGCAAGCTTGCTGGAGAGTCCTGGCCTCTGCCTTTTAGTCAGCACCCAGGTGACGCTGAGTCAGAAGTCTGGGGCCAGCCCTTGCGATTCTCTTGTCCAGAGTTTCAGAATGTAATGAAGCAACTGGCCAGAGAGGTGGCCTTAGAGAGAGGCCATGTCTTCAGTAAGAGCAAGGGCGTCAGAAGATGGGCAGTTCGACTTAAGTTAATTTAGTCTTGGACCAGACTACAGCTCTCGGGTATGGAGGAGGAATAGGGGACAAAACTTGAGTACATGTGGAAGAAATGGTGGCGGCATTTTATAACACAGTTGTTATAGTTCAAACATCTAAAGGGCTCTTTGAAGTGAAGTCGAGTTCACATTCTTTGGTGGTGGCTTCTCTTACCTGGGACAGTGGGTGGTCATTGCAAGGATGGTGGGTGACCACTGTGGGGATAGTGGGTGATCCCTGTGGCGACGAAGGATCTAAGCAGGGACTACAGAGAAGGATTCTTCATCTTATGCTCCCGAACATCACTACCATCGGGTGCCCAGTCTCAAAGGAGGCAGCCCGCGCGTGTCTCCGAGTGGTTTCTCTGGGTTCTTTCTCTGGGGGTCCCTTACCTTTAGGTACGTTTCTCCGCGTACTTCATACAAGAACTGGCACTCGGTTCGCTTCAGGATGGCTATGGTGGAGCTACTCACATGAATTCTCAAGGCTGGAAAAACAAAATAGATCAATGAAAATCTTGCCAATTTTAAAATCTATTGCATGGCCACATTTGTCTTCCGGTGATTCAGGACATTTTTTTTTTTTTCAGGGGTTCTTGATAGCTCCACTATTTTAGTGAGAGAACACTGAGCATTACATTCAGTGAGATAAGAAATATCATCACACAAGGGAATAAAAAGGGCCTGGCCCTGTTTTTCGGGGGCCTGCGTGACGGGGCTCCCCAGGCTGTGCTCCAGAGATCCTCACTGCAGCACAGAGTGGGAGTCCCAGGGCCTGGCTTTAGATTTAGCTTGTGGTGCCGAGCTTGAGTGTTGGAGTTTGGATCCCCATGCAAAAGTTCCAGTAAGCAGCCTAAGTGTTGGCGACAAGGTAAAGATTCAGGAGGTGATAGTAGGATCTTGATTTTCTCAAATTTTACTCCTCCGCGACACTGCTATCTTCCTGACGTATTTGTGGCGAGGGTATCCTTCCGTTCGTAAGGCCGTTTCTGTGCATCACCTTTCCCGTTGGGGTGCCCCAGACAATAACAAGAGTAAGAATAACGGCAGGTCCACATTATCCACCTGCCAGGTACCAAAGGGTTGCTAAACATGTGTCATCTCATGCCCTTCCAGAACCCTTCCAGCAAGGCTGGTATCCCATTCTCCATTTACTTCTCATTTTCGATGCCTAGAAAGATGCCTAGTAATTTCCTTCTAGCCTACCCAGACAGTGATTTGCATAGTTATCATTTTAACTCAAGTCTGTCTGGCCCAACTCTGTTCGTTGCTTTGTATCATGATTTTCCAGTGTAAGCCAGTGTCAGGTTGTCAGTAAACTGACAAAATACTGTTCTAATACCTGTGTTTTTGCAATCGCTGCCCACATCTACCAGTGCATTCATTCTCTCTTGTGTTTCTACTACTATCATTGTCATCAGTATTATTGAGCATCTACTACATGCAACCCACCGCACCTCTACCTTGTGAAGGCAAATGCAATATAGGTTTTTGCATATAACAAACACTTATATTTTTTACTAAAACCAATTCCCAGGAAAACCACATCAAAGAAGAACAGGAAGTAAACCAGGTCTATACTCTATAAAATTTTTTTAACTTACATGGATCTATGCTAAATTTCATGACTATTCCAGGTAGATCATTGCTGAATGCATTGTAAATGAACCCAAACTAATAGAAACAATCTAAAACTGAGCCTAAAGGGAAGAATAATTCTCGATAAACAGCCATAACAAAAGCAAATGCACCAAGGACTGGCTGGAATGACACAGGCTCACGTTCAATGTAAAAAGGGGTCCTTCTCCATCTCACCGGCACTTATTATGCGTTTTACCCCATAATTCCCTTCTGCTGGCAGAGAGAATCTTTGTCCTTCAAGTAAAACAATCTCCCTTCTTACGGAGGCCAGTGGATTCCATCCTAGAGGCTGTGTTGACGGTATCTCCAAATAAACAGTAGCGAGGCATCTTGATCCCCACAACTCCAGCGGCACAGGGACCTGAGAAAGGCAGAAAGCATGAAGTAGAAGCAATGAAAATCACAGCGCAGCTAGGGTGGTTCAGACCCTTCTCGGGATCACAGCGCTGAAGACTTCGTTTGAGGTAGAAGTATCTGAGGGTGTAAATAGTGAGTTTTGATTTTTGTTTTAAATGAATGTATTCAGTGAGGGAAGTGTCCTTATTCAATGCATGCTTTCAGAAAGTATTTTCCCTGACACAGTTAATATCTGAAACAGAGGCTGTCGGGAAGAACGGAGGCTATGCCATTACTTGCTTACCATGCTAAACCGAGTAGCCCAGAGTTCTGAACTGCTGGAGGGCACAGAACACTTGAAGGCTCAATGGCCCACGTTGGTTTTATTTTATTCTTATTTAGTAGGGTAGCATGTCTGGGATTAATGGCATGATGATGAAAGACCCAGAAGGCAAGGGTTTGGTATAATCTTCCCTGAGCATCTCATGTGCCGGGTGAATGCAGCAGAATGGGGGGAGGGGCACAAGAACATGCTAAGGAGAAGAAAGCCAAGGCCAGACTGTGCACTGTGGTCCAGAGGAAGAGTTGTTTAATCAAGTATTTGTGTGGGGCAACTGAATGCAAGGAGTCAAAGATTTAGAAGTTAAAGATGAACTCAAACTGCAAATCTAGGTTTTGGATAGAAGTAACGATTGATTTTCTAGTTTGACTGATTTCTAGTTGGATTTTGATCTATATGAGTTGAGTTTCTTTATAAATTTATCCTATAAAATATACTGTGTTTATGAATGTTGAAATAAAAATCAAAATACTGGATCTTCCCCTAAGGGCTGAGCTTTTCCCTGTTAGGTTTGATGCAAAGTAATTAAAAAAAAAGCCAACAAAAAACAAACAAGAGAAGAAAAAAATAAACCTTGAGCAGAGAAGGTTCAGTAGAGGCAGCTACTTGATCAGAAGCTCTCTGATCTGTGCCTTCAGTCTAATCACAAATGACTCTTCACTTCAAAAATGAGTGATAAAGCAGGGAGAGCCTGCAGGGGGAGAACTGATATTATGTCTTGTTTTCAAGTATCACTAGTTAACTTCTACCTTTTAATTTCTTAGAGTTAAGCCCTGGGATAATACACAGGGCAATAATAATAGGTACGAGGTATGCCTGTCTAACATGTATTCTCATTTCAGCCCCGGATGGTAGCTCGGACACTGAATAGGCCACAGGGAAAGAGCCGGGCCAGGACGCACAGCTCCATTCTCTCCGGCGAGGTTCATTCAGTCAGACCTTTGCCGTTCCTTTCTCTGGCAGTCTGCAGTGGGTCAGAAAACAGCATGCTGTTGCTGGCTAGGGAGATGCCCAGGTGGTTTGCTCATGTGCGGACGGAAACATCTGTGACATTTGGCTGTGGAGGTCACTGGGGAAGACCACAGCTACGTCCCGGCAGTGAAAGACATGGCAGCAGTTTTTAACTTCTATTTACTGTCACTTTGAGAATTGCACTGATTTCTTAATCTATTCACTGGTGGGTGTGGGGCAGGCACAGTGGACACAGGGTGACTTTTGTAAAGGCAGTTGTGTGGTCCTGGCCACAAAGCCTGGAGTGACCTCCTGGGTTTTCTGTACTCTGGCTTTTCTGGGAGGCTTGAAAGGCAGAAAGAGGAGCAATGACAAGAAATTATAGTGAGATGTGATTTAATTTAACGCAGGGAAAGACTGTCTTATGGTTACAACTTTTTAATAATAACGTGAGTTGGCTTGGGAAACTGAATTTTCAGGAAATCCTGGGATTGTTCTAAAAGGAGCTGTTATTACTTATCTCAAACCTATGAAGATAATTTATGTTCTATAAAGGGTTAATCTAGATGATTTCTGAGTTCCTCTCCAACTATGTTTTTCTATAACAATTGTAACTCATCTCAAATCTCTATGTTCAAGGCTGAAAATTCTCATTGTGTACTAATGAGAGGGGTGAAGATGGGTGTAAATGCCCTTTTATTATAGAAAATCGACCAGCCATTTCCCCCTCTGTAAATAATCTAATCCATTTAAAATACTGTAATATTTTAGTGGAAAAAAAATACAGAAGTTGGGGCGGAGGAGAAGGAGAGAATGGGGAGGAGAGAAATGGAACAGTAAATACAGAGACAAACGGGAAATCTGGAGCTTGTTATTTTAGTACGTGATTGGTGTTTATCGTTCCAGCAGTCAAAGGTGCTGTTGAAGGTGCCGTTTCATAGAATCTCTGGGAATGGGTCTAATTATGTCAGCATGTGTAATGGGACCTCATTTGGGCAGAGTCAAGAGTAAACCTTGTGGGAAAACATCACATTTGAAGACTATCCTTTCTGATTTAGCTGGCGCACAGAGATATGGTTTCTATTTGCTACAGTGTTCAGCACCATACCAGAGTGGACGCCAATGCGAATCCATATTGGGAGGCCGGGAAGATGCTCCAGCTCAAAAGTCCCCACGAAGCTGAGAATATCCAAGGCCATCTTGGCAATGTCCACTGCATGCCGGTTGCCATTTCTCTTAGGCAAACCACTAGCTACCATGTAGGCATCGCCGATGGTTTCCACCTGTGGAAATAGTTTCTCATCAGTGAATCTGCCCCTTCAAAGGGCACAAGAAATTAAACGGAAGCAGTTCATCACACATCAGATACAAAAGAGAACTCAGCATGAGCATAGCCCCGTACACTTTCTCCGGCTCCAGTTCTATGCCAATTTCTTCAGGGTTTTTCTCATCTAGTAATGTGGATGATAAAACAGCTATAAATGATTATCACAATATGCAAGCACTTCATCATAATGTAAATCACCCAGATGTGTTGACGGTTCTATGAATGTTTAAATATTTCAAATCTGAACAGCTTACGTAATTTTAGGAATACCTTTAATTACCAGAGGAGTCATTTTCAGCATTTACCATTTTCCACATACTATTTGAAAAAAATATAATTGTAGACATACACATTCTTGCAGTAGGGTGACTCTACACTCTGCTTATAACAAGTAGTAGATTCATATAAACAGTATTGTATAAAAATTATTCTTTGATAAATGTCCTGCCTTTTAATTGTCACAATCATATACATAGTTTACATTTATTGGTTTGTTAATGTCTTTTTGTCAGCTACCTCTTAATTCCATGATTATTTCCTATCCAACAAGAACAATTGTTAATATGGCTTTCGGACTCACCTACGGTGAGGACCGGGCTGAGACAGACCCTGAAAGGGAGGTCTTCTCTATGAGCAATAACCGTTATGACAAAGCATTGTATGAATGACTTCTAAGCTTTGCTTAAGGATACAGGGTTCAGGCATATTGTTTATCTAAATAATTTTCACAATAACCCATTAAGGTAGGTATTATTATCATCATCCCATTTTACAAATAGGAGAGCTAAGACCTGAAGAAATTAAATATATGTTATGAGGTTACATGGTTAGTTAGGGGCAAATTGGGATTTAAATGGAGAGCTCTCTTTCTACAGTTACTTGTCCCATACGGTGTGCTGCTTTTCCAACACGCAAATGTGGGATTTCAATTCTCCTTTACTCTTCCAACTTAGACTCATCAGCACTCTAGTCCGGTAATAGTGTAGTCCAGTTCGGAACTTACAGAAAGTTCTCCCTGTTCTTCTTCAGTCTTCCTTGAATGATACTTGCTATTCAACAACAAGGTATTCCTATTCTACTTATTCTGACTCCAGAGTCTTCTCTGCTTCACTTGAAATCAGCCTAGACCCTATCCACTTTTTGAAGATGATTTGATAGTATGTCATTTTTTCTAAATTTAGTGCCCAAAATTCATTCCTGTTGAACTTTAAGTTGTTCCTTTCAAACTGCTTCTTAAGTCACATGGTCATTTTGACTTCTGGCCCTTCTTATTATTCTACTTCCCTTCATTTTCAGCTCAGATCCAACCACTGATTCATTAAATCATAAATTACCAGGAACAAGCTGAGTAATATCAGGAACAACCAATTCTGGCCCTGCTGACCGAGGGCCGTACAGTCATCTCAACCTATCGGGAGAAGCGGTTACCTTGTACACATCGTGATGATCGAGAATGTGGTCAAAGCTCTTATAGATGTCATTCAGCATGTCCACCACTTCCATGGGCGTGCTGTATTTGCAGATGGTGGTGAAGCCTACAATGTCACTGAAGTAGACTGTAACTTCTTCATACAGTTCAGGCTCCACAATGCCTTTCTCCTTCAGGGACTTTACCACCAGCCTAGACAGAAGGAAGAAAAATGCCACCGACTTCAGTGATGTTTTTCTTCTTTTACATAAGTCTTTAAGACAGTTTGTCCACCCGGAATTCTAGAGTTTGGGAACTGGGTGGCTAGGAAGCAAAGATAAGTTGCATATATTACATACATACACATATAGTACGTGTATTTGAACTCAGATGACTCTAAGCAGATTCAGCATGAACTTAATACTTGACTGTTGAACCTAATACACATACACATAATTCTAATGCTATGTAACCCTAATATATACACATAGTTGCCCATTTTTTACCTCTCTGTTCATAGTTTCTTCTAGATACAGCTGTATATCCAGATGCTACGGAGAGTGTAATTAATGTAAGAGCTTGAATGACTACAGCTATCAGATCTTTCTCATCCAAGTCAATGGTTTTACCTCCCTGACATATTTAACATGATGTTGTTTGTTATCACTATGAAGGAATATTCATTTAAAAATTAATTTTGATATAGTCTGAACGAGAATTTTTAAAATATATTTAAAATAACATATTTTGAATATATTTAAATAAAAGCAAGGTCAAGTATCATGTAGACAAGTTAAAATGATGCTAAAACTGAAGAAGTCAAATAGAAGCAACTTCAAATATCTTTGCTGAACAGATATAAAGAGCAGAATATCAGACTCAGAATTAAGAGAGAAGGACCACAAGAAGGGACTCTGTATTCCTTTAGGTGCCAAGCTGCCTTTCCGTTTACCTTAACCCCAACACAAGCCAAATGCCTCCTGTCTGCCCTTGGAATGGCTTTGGGAAGGATCTGAATATGTAACCACTAGAACCAGAACCTGGGAGCTGAGAGGTGCCACAGAAGGTGTTGAGACCAGAGCACTTATTTATATGGATGAGAAAGCTGAGGCTTAGAGGAAAGCATGACTTTCACAAGGTCCCACAGCCACGAAGAGCAGAGCCAGGCCTGGCAGTGGGCACCATCCTGCCCTTCAGTCCTTCGTTGCACAGCATGCCCCCACACCCCAGGCCTGGGCCTGCAGTCAGGGAGGTGGGGAAGATCCTGCAGGTGATGTGCTGACTGTGGCCTGGGAAGAACGTCTGGCACTTTCCCAGGAAACGGCCAATCAACCACAAATAAATATTTAGAAAACCTCCAGAGCTTGGAGGGAAGAAGTTGTTCAGCTGGTGTAGTGACTCTTGAAAAATATCCCTTTGGTGTGGCTGTTGAATCAGTAGGGACACTTCTGGGGTGGCTGTTCTTGACATGCCCAGTATAAGGGTGCAGATTATTTTGTAGGCTTCCTAGTTGTGATGATAAAATTAAATATTTCTCTGTCTTTACCTTTCATTTTACTGATTACATCTGAAAAGTCTTATGAGCTTGGAAAATAGAGATGCCAGTGTTGGTAGACACATGAAGGGCCATGACATCACATGGGGGGCTTTCTTAACAGCTTGTTGCTGACACAGATAAACTCAGAGTGCACACAGAGTAGGTGTCTTAGAAGGGCTCCCCAAAGAAGAAAAAAATCTGCTACTTTAATCTATTCAAAAACAACCCCAAGGGGAACTGTTTGTTCAAGTAAGTGTTTAAGTACAATAGTATCTGGTTCCTACATGCAGTCTTAAGTTTATTAATAAGTTTGCTGTGAATATTTCTTTTTGATTCTTCTAGTTATTGTTCATCTTTTGCAGATACAAAGAATTTTTACATGAGTTATCAGAGTGAGCTGCCCTGGAGCCATGGTGTGCTGCAGCTGTTGAAGAGACGCGTGCTCTACCGCCTCCTCAATGCGATGAAAACGTCAGCCCCCTAGTGGTCAAAGTGGCACATGGCACCAAAGGGAAGGAAAAAACCCCGAGGTGGTGAGCTAGCTGTTTGAAATCATTTGAGTAACATTCTTGGTTAAAACCACTGATGATGACACTCTGGAAAGGCAGCCAGATAATCAAGATATTGTTTTTGTCACAACTAAGCGTCAAAGGTCAGGCAAAGAATTATGCATTATGCAACTAACATTTATGGAGCGCTGACAGAAATTGCCTAATCGGGTTCCAGCCTATTCTGAGGGTGCCAATGCCAGGCTGTTCCTTGGCTCTCTGGGGGCATGTGGGTTCTATATTAGGCTCTCTTGAAATCCAGGTGACTGAATAGAGCATGTGTGTAACTTTTACCGCTTCACTCAAGCTTGTAGATGAAAAACTATTTAGAAAACAGCTCCTACAACCTCGAAACTAATTTACTAAACATTCCTTTACTAATTAGTAAACATTCCTTTACTAATGCAGAACTGATACTCTAAATAAGCATGGGTTCAACATAAAATAATAACTAATACAAGTTGTATATGAAAGTTGTAGCTACTATATATAATAACAATCACGGATGTTCTGGGCACTGTGCTAAGTATGTTCCTTAAATCCTGCACATTCTTTCGGGGCATTTTTTGAGCCAGCCTGTCCGCTGGAGCACCCAGGTGACTTGTCTGAGATCGCACACGCACAATGGGTCGGGGAACCATGATCTGCAGTCAGGCCTGGCTGGTCTCCATTTCTGATCTCACCCAGGGCTCGACTGCCTCCTTAGCCTTAATCTAGTAGGCCATTTTATTATACTCTGACGACAAGAGGACATTACTTCTCACTGTGACAGATGAGGGTGCCTTGGCCTACATCTATGTACTCTTCACATTTTTAATTTCTTGCTTATTTTAACATTCCTTAGTTATTACCTGAGCACTAACGCTTAAAACTTTAAACTGTTTGGGGATTACAACCTCACTTCCTTTCTCCCTGACATGTCTGCTACATGGTTTCACAAATGGGGATCAGCCTGGTCATGCCTCTGAGGTGAGACATCTGAGGTGTGGCTTCACCTCCCCCACTGAAAACACTCCTATTTCATCATTTGGCTTCTACTTTGCAGTAGAAAGAAGAAAGCAAAGAAACTAACAGTGCCTGAAAGTGCCTCATAGCTCATAGATTCCATTGAAAAGCTTTAATTTCCATTTTGAGACTGAGGGGAGACAGTGACTTGCCTGAAGTCCTGAACTTAGTGAAAGTGGCACAGAGATGTGGGAACCAGGTCCTTCCAGCTCCACAGTCCACACTCCCTCCGTGGCGCCACACAGCCACTTGAAAATAACCTTTTTTTTTTTTTTTTCAGGTATTAAGACTGTAAACTAGAACAAGATTGAGCAAGGTCTGTGCGTTTTAAAACTCAGTCTGTTAAAGCATATGCAAAAGGAAACAACCCTACATGGATACAAAGCAAAACAATGCTAGAGAAATATGCTGAAGCTTTCTACGTTACCCTTGAGGCACGGCTGGGTTGTCATGGGAAACCACATGGGCAGGCCGACTTGCCTTACCTTGGGAGCAACATAAAGTTAAGTCTGTCGGCTCTGTCCCTCTCCGCCTTGTACAGCTGTGTCCTTTCCTCAACCAGATGTTCCAGGTTTCGAGAGTATAGCTGCAGACGTCGGATCAAGGTATCCATATAACTTTCACTTTTCTGGTCATGAAAAAGCCTGTGGGTAGTAATAGAGAAAGAGCTCTTCCACGTTGTTAAAAAAAATGAACATCCATTATAACAATGGGTAAATGTGATGAACAGGTAGTTAAACAAAAAAAAAAATTAAAAATGACTGAAAACAGAACAAAAAATAAATAACGTCAGGAAAAATTAAAGAAAAATAGAAATAAGATTAGTAAAACTAAAAAAAACCCAAATGTTAGAACAATGGTAATCAATATGGATAAGGAGGAGCAAATACATACATACAACCTTCCTGGAGGGCAATCTGGTAAAATGTGTCACAAGCTTTAAGAATACAGAAACCAATCAGCCTATCAGCTCTGCTTCTAAGAATTATCCTAAGGAAACAATCATGAATGTACTGAAAGTTAACTACAAAGGAAGTCACAGCATTCTTCAGAATAGCAAACATTTGAAAACAACCTAAATGGGTAATTTTTGAAAACTGGTGGTCAGCCCGGCTGGTGTAGCTCAGTGGATTGAGTGCGGGCTGGGAACCAGGGGGTCCCGGTTCGGTTCCCGGTCAGGGCGCATGCCTGGGTTGCGGGCCGGGTCCCCACTGGGGGCCATGTGAGAGGCAACCATACATTGTTCTTTCTCCCTCTCTGTCTCCCTCCTTCCCCTCTCTCTAAAAATAAATAAATAAAATATTAAAAAAAAAAAAAGAAAACTGGTGGTCATCTACTTATAAATAGGTGATGTTTGTATTTTCTTGTTTGCTTATTCATTTTCCAAAATTTTACTAATAAATAATTTGCAATAAAGGAAAAACCTTCAAAAAGACGCTCTAGAGTTGACAAATGGAAGTATATGAGAAGAACCAAAAAAAGCAAAGTTGAACCTATCATTAGCTCCTTGGAATGGAGAGTCAGGGTCCTAAAGCAAAAAAACCTAACTCTGGGGTGTTCTGTTAGACTGAGGAGGCTCAGGTGAGACGCCAGCTTTCTATGACCCTGGGGCATGTGACGAGATTCGGTGCAGAGCTAGGTCAGAGGCACACAGAGTTCCTGTAGAGTTGTTGTGGGGGTCAGAAATAACATTTGAGCCCTGGCTGGTGTGGCTCAGAGGACTGAGCACGGGCTGCCAACCAAAGGGTCGCTGGTTTGATTCCCGGTCAGGGCACATGCCTGGGTTGTGGGCCAGGTCCCCAATAGGGGGCACTCAAGAGGCAACCACATATTGATGTTTCTCTTCCTCTCTTTCTGTTTCCCCCTCCCCTCTCTAAAAATAAAATACATAAAATTTTAAAAAAGAAATAATGTTTGTAATATATATGGCACAAGTGAAGGGTCCGAACAAATCATACCATTTCTTTATCACAACAACGACACTTATAAGTTACCACTTCCACACTCAAGGAGAAGACTACCTACATCATAGCCCTCTGGAGTGGGGAGGGAGGTTTGTTAAAAATTCAATGCATTTCTGACTCCTATTGCAAAGTTACATGCCTGGAAACGGATAGGTTTGGGATTAAGAAACAGGATTTTTTAACAAATTCCCCAGGGGATTCTTACTAGAAACACAGAGTTTAGGGTCTAGTTGGTAGAAAGGGTGAGGGAGCAGGTGTAAGGGATGAAGATGGATATCTTCACGATGACTTGATTCAATTAAAAGTTTCCTCAACCTTGGCTGAATATTTTAATCACCTAAGGAGCCATTAAAACCCAAGTTGCCAGACTGCTCCCAGGCCAATTACACCAGGGCCTCGTGGGAGGGATATCGGGGGCCCAGTTTATCTCCAAGAGTTCACATTTCCTCTGTCACGCGTACATCTCATCTTCTCGTGGTAACAGCTTTGTGAAGGAATGAAAAGTGGGCAAGAATTAAATCACTTATTTCCTGCTCCTTTCCCCCAAATGACAGTTTAGGATCTACCAAATCAATGACCACACTTTCATTAACTTCAGTCTCCCTCATCTCCAGCCCCGGGCTTTTAACCTCATTAACTATTTGAATAACTTAGTGAGAACTTTGGAAGGTTAGCGCTGGAAGGAACTGCAGAAATGATCTTGCTCAGTCCAATCGTCCTAACGAGAAAATTGACACCTAATTAGCATAAGCACTTTGCTGAGTCCCACAGCCAGTCGTTCTTAGAGCCTGGTGTAGAAACAGGGTCTCCTCTCTTGCCCAGTGTTATTTGTCTCACTCCATTGTCTCTAACAGAAAACCGAGAAGTCTAGAATTCAATCTTACTGGATAATTGTGTGTGACTTTTTTTTTTTAATCCTGAATTATAATCTGTGTAATGACTCAAGTCTTAAGTACCTAGAGCCAAAGGTGCTGATCCCTAAGATTTTAAAATTTTAAGAAACTTGCAGATCTTAAGAATTATCCAGGGACTTCACAGATTTCCAGGGCCCATAGTAGACTTCTAAATTCTAATTCCCTGCAGAAGCGTCGGGAAACTGTATTTTTAACAGACATATTTATGATTAGTCAGAAAACAGCTTTTAATTAGGTAAGTTTTGCTCTTCAGTATTTAACTTTTCAAGTGATTATTTCCCTGAGAAAATGGTCTGTTAGTCTCCATATCATTTTAATTTTTTTGAGAGAGGTGTTGCAATTTGGGGCTTTTCTTTCCTTCCTTCTTTCTTTTTTACTTATTAAAATGGAATTTATTGGTGTGACTGGGGATGTTTTTTATTAGAATAGGCACTTTCATTTTTAGGTGCCACCAAATGTCAACTATTATTAGAAAAATCTGAACTTGGTGAAAAAAAGTAAAAATTTCAGCAAACCCAAATATCTTGGCCAGTGTACTCTCAATTTTCTTGAAATCTGGTCTCTTTTCTGGATCTTCCTCCCAGCAGTTTTTTACAAGTAGATATACCTGAAAGAAAGGAGGGGTGGATTAGCTCAGGGGGTGGCATCCCACCCTGGTTTTTCCCATGACAGGAGTAACTGAGGCAGGGAATATTTTCAAAACAACTCTGACAGTGGGGGTGAGCTCGCCCAGTTGTCTGCAGTGTGTCTCGGGCATTGCCACCAGCACTGCCTCGCCGAAGCCCTTCCTGTAGACACGGCATTCATAGAAAGGTAATACTGACTCGGAGCAGACTGAATTGATGGGAGAGACAGAATGCTTTACAGGCATTTGCAGGGTGTATGTCGGGAAGAACAAAGAGTTGGGGTCCAGTGAGTATGAGACAGTGGCTGTCAACGAGACTGAGGCACTTCAGCAACGGTTTTTAACCGTGACTAACAGCGGAATTGTCTCGGGAGAATTTACAAATTTTTTTTGCCCAGGCGCCACCCTAGGAGATTCTGATTTAATTGCTTGGTGAAGTGGCTTCAGGGCTCTCAGATTTAGCAAATAAAAATACAGGACACCCAGTTAAACTCAAATTTCAGATAAACAATCAATACTTTCTTTTAGTGTAAGTACATCCCAAATATTGCATGGACAAAGTTCAATAGTAATTATTATTACACGTTGAATATAATATTTATTACATATTATAACTACATATCACATTATACTATATTATGACTATTAAAAGAATATAATTACATATAATATAATTATAATTATTAGGAATCATAATACATATGATTACATACATACAAGAGAGGTGAGGAAAGGGAGGTTCAGAGGAAGAGGGAGACATGGGGAAGCCCACGGAAACTCATCTCATTTACTGCCACTTGTCTGTAGCTTTCGTTAGATCAAAAGCATGGAGAAAGCCACTTGGGTTACATAAAGCTTGCTCTTCGCGCTGGCCAAAAAGAGGATCACGGACGGTATCAGATGCAGTGCTCCTGCTCTTTGACTCAGCGAGGCCCCGGGCAGGACTGGATGTGTGGTACAGCCGCCGGTCGCCTGTATTCACCACGAGGTGGTGCCCCTGCCCTGGTGCGTGACCCACTGACGGCCTTCGAGGGGCCTGGGCAGAAGCCACCCACAAATGGGCTCATACAGCACCGCCCCGTGAAATAGAGGGTGCTCGGGGGGCATGGGCAAGTCATCTAATTTCAGGCCCGTATTCTCTTGGAACCGGCTGCTAGATAGGAAATCTTATTTCTGACTCCCAGTTCCAGAGCCGTCCAGCCACACGAGTGGATTGAGGAGGAGGATACTTTGGTGAAACAGGTTTTAGGCAACACATGGGTACACTCCGACTAGAAAGGAGTGTTCAGCGGGGATCTACTGCCAGGTGGGGAGGAGTCGCAGGACCCAGGAAAGCAGAGAGCTGTGGGGCAGAATGCAACAAGGACAGGGCAGCTCTGCTTTAGAACCTTGGGGCTCCGACCTGCCTTTGACCTTGACAGAGGAGAGGAGAGTTACCAGGGGCCCATTCACGCCTGGGTAGGTCGGCCATAAACCTCACTGGAAGGGCACTTAGAACCTTGAAGGAAAATGTTGATATCCTTATCCCACAAGAAACAAACAAAAGGGTTAAAAAAAAAACATAAAAATACTTTGTTTACTCTCTTTGAGGATTAGAAAAGCTTAGATACACTCTAAAAAAAAAATTTAGAATCTTTCCCACAGGCCTTTGTGAGGGGTTATAAAAAAAAAAGTGAAGAAAGAAAAGCTCAGTTTCCTTCAGATGCCGATGAAAGGTGTGAAAGTACATTTCCCTATTTTTTCTAGGTGGTGGCGTACTTATTTTTCAATCACCAGGCCGTGTTTATAAGCCTAGTCAGTGTATCACAGAGACATCTTGCTTTGCCGGCTCCTAGACATTGAGAAGGTGACGTGTGCTTGAGGAACCGGCTGTCGCCTGAGTTGGCAGAGGTGGAAAGGGACAGGGCAGGGTGGCAGGCTGATGACAGCTCCCAAAGCTTTGTCTGTGAACTAACCCTGGGAACCTGTGCATGTTACCTTATTTGGAAAAAGGGCCTTTGCAGGTGTGATTGAATGAAGAGTCTCGAGATTCTGGATTATCTTGGTGGGCCCAAATGTAGTCACGTGCATCCTTATACAGGAGGGGGTAGAGGGAAATTAGAAGAGGAGAGGAGAGAAGAATGTGACTCCCACCAAGTCAGAGACTGGTATATTTGGGCCACAAGCCAAGCAATGTCAGCCAGCAGATGCTTCTGGAAGTAGCAAGGGATGGATTCTCTCCTAGAGCCTTCAGCAGCAGTCCCCAACCTTTTTGGCGTCAGGGACCGTTTTTGTGAGAGATAATTTTTCCAAGGGGGTGGGGGGAACAGGAGGCAGAGCTCAGGCGGTAATTCCACTGAAGCTTTGCTTACTGGGCAGCCGCTCACCTCCTGCTGTGCACAGGTTCCTAACAGGCCATGCCCAGTAGGGTCCGTGGTGGGGAGATGTAGCGGGGGCGGGTGTTGGGAACCCTGGCTTTAAAGGGAGCGTGATCTTGCTGATAATTTATTTCAGACTTCTGGTGTCCAGAATATAAAGTTCTTGTTGTTTTAATCTATGAAGTTTGTGGTAATTTCTTAACAGAGGCCCAAAGAAACTCACTTCCAGCTCTTTTTCCTCAACTGTTTCCAGGAACAGATCTGGGCGGAAGGGCTTCCCGTCGCTGGAATTCTCCACTCTAAAAATCTTTTCTGATGGGACAAGAATAATTCAAATTACAAGAAAGAATACAGCATGAAGAAATTTTAGCAGCAGTCAGAGTCTGAGTTGGTTCACCGACTGTGGAGGGGTGCCCAGTGAGTGCTTCAGAGTCTAGGTCAGCGCTCAGTAGGTAGACAGATGCTGTGTGAGTGAATGAGGCACCAGGTAGGGGGTCTCCTACCCACTTATTACCCAGGGGGCCACCTTAAATTAAGGCTACAAACCCTTTAAAACCCAACCCGGATACCATTGCCTTCAGTGGGCTTCCTCTGACCAGACTCTAGCCTGTAACACCGGCAACCCTTAGCTGCTCCCCCCGCCCCGCCCCCCGGGCAGTTAGGAGCTGGCGCAAGTGCTCAGTAAATGAGGACTGAATGATGGAATGAAACATTTCCACCCTACCCCTCACCACAGGACATGTGACAAAAACTATAGATCTTAGTAAGAACTAAAATATATATGTTGCTCTACTTGAGTGATCTCATTCAGGTGTTAAATAGACACATGGCTGTTTGCAATCAGGAGGAAACAGGGACATTTTAAGGGAAGATTCTTTAACGACTGACACCCGGCAGTGGTGTATTATGCTTTTCACTTGAACATTCATGCCGTCATCTAACCCTCCCCAAACCCTGTGAAATGTGCAGTGCAGATATGCCATTGCTTCTGCAGCTGAGGGATGGACATGTGGTCGCACAGATTTGGGTCTCTGTTGGCCTAGAATGCAGGTCTGCCCCCAGAGGGGGCAGATGAAGGGGTCAGACTCTCACCATTCTGGTCCCGGCAGCTCAGGGTGTAGAAGGTTTCTTTCCGCAGGATGATCTCCTGTGCGATGATCGCGTAGCTGTACACATCTCCTTTCTGAGAGATGTTGGCCTGGCGGAGGTGCTCTGGGGCTGTCCACAGATCTGGGCATTCAACATGGAGATTGCAAAGTTAAGGGGGTGGGCGGCCCATAGGCTCCAACTGTTACTGGCAGACAATCTGTCCAGAGTCCAGGGAGTCTCCTGCATTGGCCAGGATGGTGGCAGGGGGGAGGTTCTTACACTGAGAGTTTGAAAAGCTAGCAAGATAATTGGATAGAGAAGTTATCCCCACCTTAGCAGGTTGGGGGTATGAGGTGGGGAAGGCAGGCACATACGCCATAGAAGTCAAATAGCACAGGGGCGGTGGCAACCAAAAAGACCTATCAGTCTAGCCTGGGAAAAGAAGGGATTGGTTGCCAGGTGGACCCACCCAAAGTGCGAAAAAGTTTGGGAGGTTAATTGGTCATCCTGAGAAAGCAGCTGGTCTGTCCCACACCCAAGCTCATATAATCCCAGGGGAGCAAAGAGGCTCCCGCTGGCTCGTGACTTGCACTTTCGTGGTGCACTGGCCTGTTCTAGTCTTAGCAGCCACGTGGCCCGTGGTCTCGAGTTGGGAGCCTTTCTTTCTTTCTCTCTTGCCCACCTGGTGATGCTCTTGCTCATGTGTTTGTGTGCTCTATCACCCAGGAGCACGCAACCACGTGGCACTGGCAGCCGCGTGGCCCATGGCTGTGCAGACTGCACACAGCTCCAGGAGGGAGCCTGAGGTGGATGGCAGCCAGAAACAAGCTAAGCTACCTGGATGGGGACTAAGACTGCTTGGCAGCGACCTGTGGGCTCCAAAGGACTGTCCTTTAAAATGAAACAGGAACCCCAGACACTGGCTTTTGTCTTGGTTTTGCTGAGGACGTGGTTGGACTTTTTCCATGGCGAAGGTGGAAAGTGGAGAAGGTCGTTGAGATGGGAGTCCGCCATTCTCTCAAGATGTGTGGCACCTGAACAAACCTCTTTCCTTTTGCACCAGCACGTGCTTCAGTCTGGCTTTTGTGGCAGCAGGCAGCTGAACCTCTGTTTTTGTTCAGTTGCAAACCTGCTTTTGTTCTTTAAGTCCCTACACCATGCACCCTGAATATGAGTGGCCTTGAGTTTATATGGCCCCAAACTTTTGAGGTGCTTATGCTAATAATGGTGTTAAGGGTAGAACACACACTTACATTTTAAGCTGACTACGTAATGCCAGCATTTGGGTGAGGTCATATGGCAAAGTCTTCCCTGAAACTGCTAGGGTCATAGTCCTGAGACCGTGAAGGTCTACCTACAATAGCACCTGGTGTGTAGGAAGTGCTCGCAGAGATTCGTGGGAGGAATGAGAGGCGGAAGGACTTAACAGCTTATGGGACATATGGCATAATCCTAGGAAAGCTTTGTAAATATGAAAAACATTTATATTTTTATATAATATAAAATATATTTATATGTTTTTATAATATAAAGTATACTATTTATTAAAAGAAAATAAAGACAGCACATTGAAACAAAGAGACTACCACTGATACTTTCCAGCTGTGACATACTGGCAGCCTCCGAGTCAGCTGTTGCCCATCGATGTGTTTTCTTTGGCTCTCTCAGTATTCTTTCAAACACAACACACACAATTCACTCTCAGTTTGCTACTGTGCCTGCTTCTCCCTAATGCTTTCCATCTAGTCCACTCCGCACAAGTGCAGTGCTCCTGCGTTCTGCTCGGTTCCTGCAGACGCTTGGGTTTTGGACCCCATCCCATGTCTTATTTAGTAATACCAGGGCATACAGTTTTTCTTTAACATTTGCAGGGTCACCTAGCTCCTTGTAAACTTTTTGAGATCTGTATCTTCAGCAGCTTCAGTGAAAAGCATCTATAGATTCATGTTACTGAGCACAGTGATAGGCTTATGATGAGGTGTATTTACCTCATGTGGCTTTCCATCCAAATGTGCAAATGTGCATTGCCTTTTTGAATTTATGTCTTGTGACTTTACGTGATTTGTGATTCATGTACAGTTGATCCTAATGGCTTAGGGTTATAGGAAAGGTAGGTACTTCTAGTTCTGCTAAAATTCGGCTGACTCACAGCACAGGTAGGTAGGTGTAAGAGAGCGATGTTCAGGAGGATAGGATTGGACCTGTAATTCATATGATTTTCTGTTATGGTGAGTCACCTAGTGAAGGAGATTTGTTCTACTACATGATGAACAATGCTTGACACATAGTAGGTCTTCAACAAGCCCTTACTGGGTGGAGTCCAATGTCTTAGCATGCTTGATGTGACTGAAGAAGTAGGGGCAGAATGATAATTTTTTCTATTAAGGAAACGCTAAAGGATTGCAGAATAAAATTAGAAGTAGAATATACTGTTTGGATCTATTTTGAATCACATGAATGTTAGATTTCTGAGTTTATAACCCTGAGCTATAGTAAAGAATGGGTAAATATTCAACATAAAAACTCTTTATACTTTACAAGTCATCTTTCTTTGTGTTGCTTTTTTTGAACCTTATCACAATCTTAAATGAGATAAGAATGTATTTTTCTGAGAAGACTGTTTTTTCTTATCACTGTCACAGATAAATAAATGATGTCTAGAATTTGGAAATTGGTCTTCCGTTTCGTACCATCTTCCATCTATGTGGGCAAAACTCTTGGCCTCTCTGAACCTTTCCTCTGTCTTTTCTAAAGAAAAGATTTGTACTCTACTCTATGATTTCTACTCTAACATTTGATTTGATTTCTACTCTAACATTTTCTATTTTTTTTACCCAGTTCTGTCTCCACAAGCTAATAAGTTCTTCATGATTCCTCACTGATATCAAGAGACACGGATGGAGGGAATCCACAGAAGGGATGTGTTCAACTCAGGAAGCACTTCCTGAAAACTGACACGGGTGGCGTGCTGGAGAGCCGCCTGCTGTTGCCTCTTGTGGCCCCAAGTGCTCATTTTCTGATCGGTGTCACTGTTTCCTGAGCAAATGATGTGGGCTTGTGAGAAAGTTAAAAAAAAAAAAATACCAGTGGGAAACTGGTTAAAATTTCACTACAAACCTTTTCTTACAGGTAAAATGGAATTGCAGCCAAAGTCAGTGATCTTCACCACCATTCTACTGTCCACCACACAGTTCGTGGACTTCAGGCGCCCATGGACTTCTGTCTTACTGGAATGCAGATATGACATCCCCTGTAATTTTTCCCATGACAAGAAAACAAAGAGATAAGACACTCTGCATTTGCTTGATTATTAAAAAAAAAAAATGACATTTTGAAATAATTTCAGCCTGCATATAGAATCATACTATCAGATTTAAAACTTAGTTCTATTAATTTTACTTTTAAAATAGTAAGGTCCTAACATATGCCTAAGCACTACATCTGGTTTTATTTTTTTTTTAATATTTTATTTATTTATTTTTAGACAGGGGCAAGGGAGGGAGAAAGAGAAGGGGAGAAACATCAGTGTGTGGTTGTTTCTTGTGTGCCCCATACTGGGGACCTGGCCCACAACCCAAGACTGGGAATCAAACCAGCGACCCTTTGGTTCACAGGCCGGCGCTCAATCCACTGAGTGACACCAGCCAGGGTTAGTTTTAAAATCTGTTCAGGTGATACAGTAAAAATCAATTGTCTAAAGATTCCTATTAAGTGGTTGTATATAATATAAAACAAAGGGTTGATACTATTTTCTTAAAGTGTTTTCACCTACTGCTTACTGGGTCTGTGAATTTGAGTATGTCTGGTCCTCTACCGCCTTAATTCAAAAATATGTGTAATAAGGCCTTGCTATTCTGAAGGGAAGGGCAAGGCTAGGTTAGTTCTAAAATTTCACGGATTTTATTCTATTTTGAAAGGAGAAGGCTGTTTTTTGCTGGTGTGCTTCCTTCTGGTGGCCAGAGGTATCATTGCAGAAACTGTTTTTCAGCCTGAAACAGGCGTGAGGTGGCAAATGGGATACCTATAACATTTTCCAAACTGATTCTGATCCTATGGGACTCTCAGGTGATTTAAGACTGTGTCAAATAGCTCACCCTTGGGACTTACTTTTCTTCGTTCTTGAAAGAGGCCCTGGTTACTGGTATTCCCATGTCTGGGAATATACATGTCCAAGTTTATTACTGCCTCATGCAAGATGCTTGCCTGTCCTTAATATTTTCTCTTATAAAGTTGAGATTCAGTTGTTCTCCTTGCAGCTTTATATGGTTTTGATTTCTAGCAACTCTATAAAAATGTGGGCCTCAAATACAGAGTAGAAAGATTATAATAAGAAGAAGAAGAAGAACCAAAATATATTTACATTTACTTGCACCAGGCCCTATGCAAGTTGTATGAATTATTTCATAAATACTTACAATGACCCTACAACATAAGTACTGTTTTCATTATCAATTTACAGATGAATAAACCGATGCACAGAGAAGCTGAATAGCTTGCTAGATCTGTTTTCCTATATTTAATTTTCTAGATGTCTTTCATGTCTGTAGGTTTCTTACCTTTGCAATGTCATACAGGACAGAGATCTTAAATTCCCAGTCCATGAAGGTACCATCAGGGTAGGAAATCGTGTCATTCAAAACTTCCTGAACAGGAGAAAAAGGAAAGGAAGAAGATGAGTTGTCATAAGGAGGGATATTGTGGAGAAACTATTACAGGCAAATAATGATCTTCTAACCAGGAGGTTTGGGGCCCAGGAGCCAATTGGAACTCCGGTGTCTTGGCGTTCCTGAACACGTACAGGGCGGCGCAAAGTAGGTTACAGTTATGAGTGGACGAAACACAGAGTTTATGCTTAATCCTCATGTAGTAATTATTGTGTTATTTTCTTCTTTGTTCTTTTTTTGGTCAATCCCCCTCTCTGCTCCCCCCCCCCCCACACAGCTGTATGCCTGCTATCTATGAGTCTGTTTCTATTTTGCTTGTTGCTTAATTTTGTTCCTTAGATGCCACAGATGAGTGTAATTATATTGTCTGACTGGCTTTTGTCACTTAGCATAATGTTCTCCAGGTCCATCCATGCTGTTGCAAAGGGTAAGACTTTCTTCTTTCTAAATTATTGTATATTTTCCATATGAACAACTGTTAAACCTAGTTTGCCTCACACTGTATTTATTTTCTTTCCCACTTAAGAAACATGAGGTGGCTTTCATGAAAAGGACATGAGCAAGAGATACCCATAGCACTCCAAATCCTGGTTCTTCCACCTGACAGGTGCAGGACAGAGCAGATGAGCAGACGCCAGTCTGGGGAGGGCTGGTGAGCCCAAGTCACAAGTCACTGGGCTGCAGGTCCTGCCTCATCAAATTACACTAGTGTTCTTAAACATGGAATTGCTGTTAGGAAATTCATTCACTGGGCTTATGTTTTTACTTGGGTGATCAATTGCTTCCATTGGCTTTATAGCTCTAAGTGTTTTTATTTAAAGTTTACTAAGTCCTCTGTCAATAAGAGAGTTCCTGGATTTTGTGTGAATTGTATGACCTAGAATTTTGAACTCACTATTTTAACACGATGACGATCCTAACAAGATGATGGCTTTAAGATAATAACGATTCTTCATAGTAAAACTGTAATAACCTAACAATGGTTTCTTCTTTGGGGAAAAAGCCCAATTTGACCTTTAGTTTTAACTTAGGCACTGTACTAATAATTTCCAGTGAAGGGTCCAAAGTCATAATTTATTTCAGATAAGGATGGCTGGGCTAGAAGTACCAGGCCAAGTTAAGAGAGCTAAGTTATGAGTAGATAGACTCTAAAGTAACTTTTTCCCTTAGCACCTGGTATATTTTATATTTTGTTTATGTTTATTATCTCTTCACCTCATGAACATGTAAACTCTGTGCTAATTTTTGTTCACTGATGTCTCTGCAACATCTCATTCGGTGTCTGGCTTGGAATAAATGTTTCTCTACATCCTCGCCAGCACTTGTTTGTTGATTTATTAATGATGGCCATTCTGACTGGTGTGAGGTTATATCTCATTGTGGTTTTAATTTGCGTCTCTTTGATGGCTAGTGATGTTGAGCATTTTTTCATATGTCTCTGGGCCCTCTGTATGTCTTCCTTGGGGAAGTGTCTATTTAGTTTCTTCGCCCTCAAAAACTACTATTCTTTTTTTTTATAGAAGCTTATTAAAAATTAAAAATTTCTAAGGTGTTAGTTTAAATCTTTAAAATTATTTTTAAACATTATTGAATTATGAGTAGTTAGACCTTTTTGAGGCTCCTACTGCCCCTGATCTTAAGATTCTAGCTTTGTCATGGGTGAGAATATTGAGGTTATACCAGGTCTAAAAATAGTCCAAAAGGCAGGGTAACCACACATCCTGGTTTGCTTGAGGCCTTGCAATTTACATCTGCTATTCCAACAATTATTATAGTACCCCATTCACTCTCAAAATATCCTGATATGGTCACCTACCCAAACATATTTAAAAGGTTGAAAGCTGTCAAAACACATGCCCAGAAAGTGCTCAAGGGGAGGTTCAAATATTTCAATGCTCCTTGAAGCAACCCTCCTCAGTTCCTTCCATCTTTACCCTTTTCCCATTCAGTCCCATTTCTGCCTCACTCCTGACTTTGTTTTTGTGTAAATGATTTTTTCTTGTAAATACCTGCCTTCTGAACTATTTAATGATTTTATATTTCTGCTTGGTGCTTGGTTCTTTTCAAGAAACTGGCTTAGTTCTGCCTTACTTTCTCTTTCCACTTTGAACTTGTGCTGTCTGTATACCGGACCCCATCCGGCAACACCTTGGCCATCCTCAATCCCTCACAAGGGAGAGAATGGTAGGAGTTTATACAGTTGCAGAACTAGGACTTATGAACAAGTTTCCTAATGCTTATTTGCTATTATAATGACCGTCCAATTTTCTTTTAACACAAATCAGGTAAATATGGAAGTAAAATAAGATAAATTTAGAAGTCATTGCTGAATTTCCCAAATTTGTTCTCTGTTTTTTCAAGTCTACATTACTGAATATTTATTATGTTTTATTATTATTATTTTTTAGTAAAGATATAACAAGACTGATAGACACAATGCAAGTGATCTAGTTTGGTAACAGATGGACCCACCAACCTTTCCTGCTAACTCTCTGATATTATTTCACTGGGTGAACATCTAAAACTTTTACGAGATATTTTTTTTCCATATGGTTGACCAGTTAGGAAATTGGAAATGACCACAGATCCTTACCCGGAGGGATCCTCTCTCGCAGTATTCAATCACCCCAAAGATCATGGTGTCAAGCTTCACCGTCCCGTAGAATTTGGTTAGGTTGTAATAGTCAATCTGAAGCAACTAAGATAACAATGTTTATTTACAAAGCAAGTCAGCCAGAAAGGAGCGCCAGAGAAAACATTACTATGCTAATAAGACACGTGCTTCGGGTCTCTGGGAGGATGAATTGCTCTTCATACGCTGGAATGTCAGCCATTTCACATTACGTTTTGCATCGTTCTGAACGGTCTCCCTTTTGTCTGAACGGGGACGTGATACAAACACTTGACCACTCTCAAATAATAGCGGAACCATTTTGTAGGACATGCTAGTAGATTGTCAACATGTTTATCCTATCGAACATCACTCTTCAATGTCTGCCAGTAGAATTTTCAGCAGGAAGAAGTATAGTCTCCCTTTTCTTGGCCTGAGGGCTTTCTTGTCAGCATCCCCAGTAATGTCTTGCTCCACCAGGGGCCTCAGTGCTTAGGAAAAATGCAGTGAAGCTGTTTCTCACTCAAGGGTTTCAAGCAAGGGACACGTACCTTGTTCAATTCTATCTTCTGTTTCTCAGTGAAGTTTCCATCATTTTGCTTCAAATCCTTTAGAATCACTCTCTGCGAAGAGCAATCGAATGAAGAAGATAATGTAACATGACTATATGCATATTGTAATATTTTGTTTGTGTGACTATCTTCCCACTATATTGTAAGCTCTTGAAAGCAGTGTCCAGTATTTTGCTGAGGTTTATGTCCCTGGTGTCTGGTACCTGGGATATGAGAGGCTCAGGTTTGAATGTTTCTTTGAGAATGTCTAAATGAAAAGGAAGGGATTAAGGTTGGAAGGAGGAAGAAAGGGGAGGGAAGGGAAGGGAAGTAACAACCGCCACATACGGAATTGTCATATTCCCCACTGCATGAGCCAAAGTGTAATACTAGGGTCACCTGGACTGCTCGGCATCTCTTCTATTATTCCTTTTGCTTCCTACACTCCCCCCTGTCTTAAAAGTTCTATGTGTTCTTTGCTTTTCCCAGGACTGTGGGTTTGTAACCCTTGTAGCACAGCCCTTCCCATCCCTGTGAAAGGCTCCAAGAACAGCCCAGGGAGCATCCGGGGCACGCGCCCCCACCTTAGCACTGCCACCATCGGAAGTGGGGCAGTGATGAGCCAGAAGGCCCAGACCATACCCTGAACTGAGAGTTCAGAGAAACAGGGGCGACTATTCACCTTTTTGTCGTACTTGCACTGTCGTAGTCTCTGAATTGTATCTCGTCTCCTGTCATCATCGATCTGGCACAAGAAAAGGCCAATTAGTCCAGAAGCTTCATATCTCGTCCCATCCACTGCCAGTCAAAGGTTGAGAAGCTCTGCCAGGTGGGCTGGGTCTGTTGTTCGCTCAGAGCATGCTGGGCAGGCTCCCAGGAAAACCGTTGCAATTGATTTGTGTTTCTCTCTCCCAACTAGCCTTTCCTCTCCACAGTATCTTCTTTCCAGGTACCTACCACTCTCACACTTAACTCTGGGTTTTCCTCCTTCCTTTAAGAGTTCCACTGTCCCTTGCTTTTTTTGTGGTCTACTTCAGCCAGAGATTTTCTTGCTTCTTCCCCTGCTCCCTCCTACTGGGAATCACTGCCTGTAGTTAGAGACAGCTGCTCTTAGGGAAACATGATGTGCATTTGAGTTGCAAACTCATGGCTGAAAGCCCAAGTAGCAATGCAAGGGAGGACCTTGGGCTAGGTCTGAGGCAGCAACCCCACCGGCTCTCGGTGCAGCTGAGAATGGCTGGATTATCTGAATTGTCCGAAGAAGCTGGTACTATGAATTTTTCTATGCCATTCCAAGATTTTTATATTCAGCAATTAATTTTAAAAGATGATAAATATTGAGATGCCCCCTCCAACCTCCCCACCCCCCTGCAGGCCAGATACAGCCCCTGGTCGCCAAGGCTTCTAGTGGAAAAGCCAAAGAAAGATTGAGAACTATTGCATCTTTCAACTTAATTCTCATAAAACCTGTGATCTATTATAATATAGGTTAAAATTTACCTCTTAGGGACATTTGAAACTGTGAATGAAGTAACATCTAAATCCTGGATTCTGAAACAAATGATCCCTGATTGGCACATTTTCTACCATGCTACCAATGTCTTGTCAGATTCCCCTGCAGTTGCACCAGCCCTAGATGGAATTCTTCATAAGCGAGGCGCGCCTTACCTTCAGGCTGACTTGGTTTGTCTCGTTGGTCTCCAGAGGGTAGATGTTTTCAGGAGGAATGTGGGACCATTTTTTCTGACGAAGTTCATTTTCTTTTTTATATTTTCTGTGAAAGGAATAGAACCAGTCAATAGGTTTTTATTAGTATTCATGCCATTCAGCTTCTTCAACACTGGGAGAAATTTAGAACCTGATTGGCTCAGGTAGATATGTGGTGAGTGAGGCTAGTCCAATTATAACTCTGTGTTCTCCAGTCCGGCGAGTGCCGGCCATCAGTGAACTTGCAAGGATTTCTGATGGCCTTTTATATTCTTTTCTTTTCCTTTTGGTTTCACATTCTCAGACCCTTCATTAATACAGTCCTTCATTATAATAAAGAATCTGTACTGATGATATGAAGAGTGGGAGGTGGGGAAAGGAGAGAAAACATTTAAAACTGATAACCTTAAAAGGCAAAAAACCATTAATTTTTAAACCACCAGAAAATATACCAGATTTCTAAATAAGTCAGTTCCTCTTATGTCTCTGTGCCTTTTAAAATGTATGTATCAAATACCATATGATCTCACCTTTAACTGGAACATAATCAACAGAAGAAAAAAGCAAACAAAATATAACCAGAGACACTGAAATTAAGAACAATCTAACAATAGCCAGAGGGGAGGTGAGAGGGGACTGTGGAGAGAAGGGTTTTCAGGAACTACTATGAAGGTCATGTGGACAAACCAAGGGGGAGGGTGGAAGTAAGGGAGGGAGGTGGGTTTGGATGGGGTGAGGGGAGGGGAGGGGAGAAAATGCAGACAACTGTAATTGAACAGCAATAAAGTAATGTATGAAACAAACACCCCCCCCCCCCCGCAAAACATATGTATCAAGACAATTAAAAAGCACAGAGAAATTGTAACAACATGCATCCTAACATTCAAAATGTCAAAGTTTTGCCATTGTTTTCCCCAGAGAGTATGGATAAAATAGAATTCCGGGGTTGTAGGAGATGCTTGCTTTCAAGTTTACAGACACCTCTAAACAGCTTCCTGAAGTAAACTCCCATCAGGAGAATTCCTGTTTCCTCCATATTTCAACAACATTTATTATGGTCAAATGTTTTTTGACCATAATGATGTATGTGAAATGTTGTTTAATTATTGCTTTGCACCTTATTTTCTTGATCACTTAAGAGATTATCTTTTCAAATATTTTCTAGCTATTTTATAGATTGTATCAAATGATAGAATTATTTATTCATAATTCTGTCTGCTTTCTTCATTGAATTGTTCTTATTAACTTATGTGAGTTCCTTATATAGTCTGCATAACAAACCCCTTGTCCTATTACATGGTGCAAGCACCTTCCAGTTTGTTAATTCTAACCTTGTTTTATAAAAGTTTTGATTTTATTATGTCCATGGTTATGTTTTTTTCTTTTATGACTTTCCTTTTGTTTTATCTTGACTGAGAAATACTTTCCTAGCCTGAGATCATAAAGTCGTTTTCTATTAATTTCTTCTCAATTTTGAAGCTTGAGTTTCACATTTAGGTCCTTATCTACTTAAAACTCCATATGGAATTAACTCCATCTTTGTGTAGAGTTTCAGGTAGCGTTTAATTTTTTTCACATTGAAAGCCTACTGCCCAACATCATTTCCCAAGTAACTTGTAATGTCACCTCTAAAATAATCCAAATTCTCATGCTTGCTTGTGTCTGATTCTAGAATCTACATTCTTTTCCATGGACCTACTTGTATGTCTATGAATTTGCCTTTGCTTGTGGTCATTTGACAAATTCCTACTCACCTTCTCAACGTCATTCATAATGCCTTTTTACTGTCCCTTAGCAGAAATAATTATTCTCTTCCTATGCTTCCACCTAACTTTGAGTAACTCTCTATTAAATACATACAAAATAGGGCATTATTGACCAATAATGATGACCCTAAGACCTAAAGGAAAGTAGGGTGACTATTAAGGCCTTGAAGACTCCCAGGCTTTCATCTCTGTAACCCAAGAAACTCTTGAGACCTAACAAGGCCAACTGTCATTCATATTGAATTGCCATAAATTGTTCACTGTATAGCTTTTCTTGTATAGGCTGTTGTAATGGAAAACTCCAGGAGCAACATCTGTCTCCTAGCTCTCTGCATGGACTATTGGTTATTAGGATGCCCCGTCTCTCCCTGCCATGCTTAGAGAAAATAGAAAATGCCCATTTCCCCCTGTCACTGTCTCTTACCTTGTGATTTACCCCTATCTTAAGCTACTAATACCCATTTGGACTTGGTTTCTAGTCCAAATGGGTATTAGGTCACATCTTTGACCGTACTATTGAATGGCTCACATCTTTGACCCTACTATTGAATGGCTTTACTCTCTCCAGATTTGGGTTTCTGCTCATCTTCGACTAAATGGTCACCCCACATTGTAGATCATCTCCTATATTTCCAAGCAACACAGAATTACAGGAGCCCTCAGGCTAAAGAGAAGAACCTACTTCATTTCCTGAAGAAAACTTCCACTGACATACAACAGGCTGGACTCTCATTGTGAGAAAGTATATTGACACAGACCAAAACATGTGCTGTACAGAGAAAACAGTTGTCTGGTCTGGTTAGGAAATGGATGTGATCCCGATAATGCATTAGGATAGAAAGTTCTGTGTATTTAACATACATAGATCAGGATGGCATGTGGTAGTCGTTCATTAATTTATATATTCAACACATACTTCTAAGTAAAAAGTATCTCTGGAACTGTGCTAGGCACTTCATATGTCCAAGTTGAATAGAACAACCCTGGAATTGCTGGTCAGAAGACCTGAATTTTAGTTTGGGCCCCACGCACTACCCAGGGATGAGATTCCAGAACAGTCATATGGCTTTCTGGGCCTCTTTTACCCCATGCAAACAGAAAGTTTGGAATAGATGATTTCTAAAGCCTCTTCCAGCCTGAACATCAATAAAGAGACTCTGAAACTTCTCACAATACATCAATAAAGCAGCAAAAGTAACTGTTTCTATTTATAAAATGCCTAGTATATGGTAGTCACTATCCATACTTCATTTCAACCCCTTAAACAGTTCAGATGATGATACTGAAGCTAAGTAACATGCTTATGTTGCCAAGTAACATGCTTAAGACCACACAACTGGTAAGTCACAGAACTGGGATTTGAGTTCAGGTTTCTCTTACTCCATAGGCTATAATATGTCCACTCAATAATATTCTGCCCTCGATACCATCTTTGATGCAGACTGCCTTCATGATCTTACATCTGTTTAGAGATCTCTTTGTTAACATACATTATCATCAATGGACATTGGACCTCTCTCTCTCTCCCTCCCTCCCTTCCTCTCTGAGTGATGAGCAGAGCAGGAGAGGGGGTGGTAGGTACCTCAGCACCAGGAGAGCAATCAACAGGATCAGGACCACAGTTCCGGTGAGAGTGAAGACTGCAATCATCAGGATCTGAGGTCCTGTCACAGAAAAGACAGTGAAAAGTGCATTAGTAAGGCTTGTTGAAAAGAGAATACAAGCATTCTAAGTATCTCAGTTGTATAATGTAATTGAAGGAAGGGGAAATGGAGAGCCTTGTACAACTATCCTCTCTTCATCTCTTCATTGATAATTAGGTCTGGAGGGTTGGTCTCTGAAGAAAACCATCTGGGATGGGCCCAGTGAAAGTGGTTTTTAATTTCAGCTATCCTTAAAGTCTTTATATCTCATTTCTTTCTTATGAGAATCACCAAGTGGTATAAGTCATAAAATAGCTTCCAGCACACAAATAATTTTGGTGGTGGAAGTCTACCTGGTGTTCTTGACACAAATATACCTAAGGAGAATGTGAAGAGGAAGACAAAAATTTTTTTAATACAGAGCACAGATCAGAACAAAAAAGTAAACCAGTGCTGGAATATTAAATTACAGTATTGCCTGGTCCTTTCCAAACTCTACTAGGTCATTGGGGGAAGTCATCGAAGAAGGTAAGCGACTATTTATTAGAACACTGGTATGTGGGCGGAGTTCTCTAGATGGGGTATGTGACAGACTCACAGAGAGTAAGTGGCATCCAGGAAAATGTTGATTCTCCCCAAAGAAATATTAAAGCAGAACCTGCGTATGCAGAGGAATAAGCTAGATTGAGAAGGACAACAACAATATTAAACTACAGGAAACCCATGGTTCCTATAAACCACGACGAGTCTCTATCAGACAAAGAATCTAGTGGTTTGAAGAAGAAAAAAATAGAATGGATTCTAAGCAATAGACAAGAGCGTGTAAGAAGCTGGAAGATAATAGTAATGTGGTGAAGGAGACGTGTTTCTTCTTACAGCAAAAATAAAAGAGACCCAATCAGAAGTTCTAGGGGAAAATGTTCAAGGAAGACATAGCCTAAAAATGAAACAAAGTAAAATTTGACTGGATTTTTGAGAATTCTTAATTTTTTTAAAAGTTCATTTTTTTCTGGTATGTGTATCACAAAGGGGAGACACTGGAGCTACATAGACAGAAATGATATCATAGCATGCTGTTTACTCCATTTAAACAGGATGAAGAAATGTTTTCAACTTACAGAATATCAACTTATAGGCAAAGGACAGATGGCTTTATTATGGTTACCAAATAAATATTATCAGTCCTGAGAAATTACAGAAAAATAAAAGAGAATTTGGGAGTTGGGAAAGAGGTAGAAGAAAAAATAGGAACACTAACATCTTCATCTTACAAAGTTGGGAAGCGAGAAGTTTTATATATAATTGATTGAACACTACTAGAAGCTCATGCATATTAATTAAAATTATAAAAATACTCAATAAACGAATTGACAAAAAGAGACCTAAATTGAGAAGAGGTAAGAGAAAAACAGTGAAGATGAATTAAGTCTTCATTTAACAATAAGAGAAATAAATAGATAGCATCTCAAGCTTATGAATCAAGGAATATCATATGGTATTTAGAATATGTACGCAAAGAACAGAAAGCCTAAGTGACTGAGAGACCAGGGGCACTCACTTTCCATCATGAATATTCCAACTGTTGGATTTTATGAGAACGTGCATGATTTTTTTTCTTCACTAAAAATATAACTAACGAAGGTACCTCTGGAGAGGTGAGAGATGCCAAGGCCTCGTTATTAAAACAGCACCCCAATGCCCTCACATTATTCTCTCTCATGACACCATAATATAGAGCTGAGGGCACAGTCCATGTCCTTGTTCATCCAGTTACCAGGGACTGGTCACCCAGCACAAGACCTAGTCCTGGTAATGTGTCCATGAAAAGATGGTTGAAGAAATGACTGAATAAAAACTGGGCCCCATCTGTCTGAGAAGAGGCAAGGAAAATGTGCCCGGTGTTAAAATATGTAAATAAGTTTATATGTTTAAAAAACTCTTGTGCTATATACTCATCCCACACATCACACGTATTTTTGAGCTGTTTTTGTTTCATCACATTAAGTACTTCCAATGAACTAACCTTTTCTTTTTTATAGGCAGAAGGTTTAACTTGGGGTTAATACTGCAGCACTTTCTCTAAGGGGTTTGTGCTTGAAGGATCTATGCTTTGCTAACACATGAGTTTGCTTTGCTTGTTACCTTGCTTTCTGCTGAGGGGAAACTTTTAGCAGTGAAAGTGTGAGCTCTGGATTTCTATTTTCATCAGGGCAGAAAACAATGAATAGGTTGGAGTTGGAGTTGCATTGTGGGCACATCTGACTTTGGTGAATTCCGTTTATTACTATAAGTCACCATTTCTATCACCACCACTGTTGCCACAACCTTCATCGTCATACCTCCAGCCAGAAAACAAAAGTGAGTATGAGAAGTACACCTGACACTAACCTAATATCATACGTCAACTGTAACTGAAAAGCAAAAAAAATTATTTAAAAAAACATCATCGTACACTATTACAGATTAAGATTTGGTTCTTTTAAAATAAATTCTATGCTTATGTTTATTTTAAAAAAGTGAGTATGAGAAATACAATTTCAACAGGGCAGGAGAGTCTACTCATCAGGCTACTGGAATTACACACCCCCTAGAGAATGAGTTGGAAGGAATATATGGGACTCCCATCTGTAGGGTCCTCAGCCTGTCTAAATTCCTATCCGCTTCCCACAGTGTGAGCATCTCATTGTACTAAATATAACTATAATATTTATACTAAATATGAATTAAAACAATATTTTAAATTTTATTTAAAAACTGACAACTGGCAAATGAAATATATTTTTACTCCATTTAAAAATTTGTTTAAAAAATATGCCCTGGCTGGTGTAGCTCAGTGGGTCAAGCATGGCCTGTGAACTGAAAGGTCACTAGTTCGACTCCCAGTCAGGGCACATGCCTGGGCTGTGGGCCAGGACCCCAGTTGGGGGCATGTGATCACTTACAAAGTGATCAGCTGGATAAGTCTAGCAACCCCCTGACACCACGCATAGTTATTACAATATCATCTATATTCCCTAGGCTGTACTTTACATCCCATGACTATTTTTTTAGTTGGCAATTTGTAATTTGTAATTCAACATACTTTTTAGTATTGTTTGTTAGGTAAGTTCACAGGATCACATCAGTTCTAAGGTTAAGCTTCTGCTGCTTTCTGGTGGCTGCTGGGGTTATCACACTTTGTTTAACTGGATCATAATGAATGAAGATTGAGTTTATAACCCAAGGCTATATGACTTAACAGTTGGAAGGAACCCTGTGATTTGTTAAATCTCCTGGTTTAACAGGGGAAGCTATTCATATTCAGAGAAGTAAATTGACTTAAATTAACACTGTAGAGATTATGCTTACTAAAAATGTATTTATAGTTATCTTCCTTCCTTCCTTCCTTGCTTCCTTCCTTCCTTCCTTCCTTCTCTTCTTCCTTTCTTCCCTCCTTGCTTCCCAAGGCATTGTGTTGGGACAAAAAGATATGAATAAAGAATTAATCCTACCCATGTAGTGTATGGTATAAAAAGATGTGTAAATAAGTAAGTGTAATTATAAGTATTATGGAGAAGTCTGGTAAGATAAGGGCAAGACCAGCACTCTCCCGAGATGCTAAGAAAAAGCTTAGGAAAGGTGAAATTCAAGTTAAATATTAAGGATGAGTGGTTGTTCTCTAGTTGTATGGGGTAGTGATAACCTTTAGTCAGAAGGAGAAGCATCAATAAGGGCACCAGGGCATGAAGCTGCAAAGCCCTTTAAGGAAGTGGGAGGAAGTTGAGAGAGTGGGAGAAGGAGATGAGGTAAAATGAGAAATAAGGCTGGAGATGTAGGAAGATCATGGAATTTTGTGGGATAATAAGTCATTTGGACTTCATCCTGTCGGTAAAGGGGAGCTGCTAGGTGAGGTGTTGGCAACCGTGCAGGAACATGACTGGATTCATGCTGTCATCCTGGGGCATGTTGGTTGGACGGAAGGTGGGCAGGAGGTGGGACCGAAGCAGAAGTCTGTGGATGTTATTACAACCCAGAAGGCAGATGATGAAGGCTTGGACGAGAACAAAACCTCATTTGTGTGGCCCACCGTGGTGTCCCAGGGGCTTAGAACACGGCCTGGTGTTAAATGAATCTTTCCTGAACGAATAAAACTCAGTGATGCAGCAGTCTCCAGATGAAACGTTGCTACTGAGTTGGCAGTTATCGGATGTGAATGTCTTATCTGCATACTATTTGAAAGATTGAGTTACTTTATTTATAAAATTTAAAACTAAATGTAGTAATGGTTAAGTAACAAGGAACTGTGGGAAACCAAAATTTCAAGTTAACTGAAGATGAAGTGAAGTTGCCCAGGATGATGCAATGTCCCTGTCCTGTAGAATCTAAACATTTCATGTGATCTCTTTTAGGTAAATGAGAGCAGTCTTAAAAATTACTTTTTGAATTCAGCACTTTACAAACACAGAATTACTATTCAATAACCAAAACATCTAAAACCTTTTAAAGAAGTATATTAAAAATCCATACTTAACATTGTCACTGAAAGTTATAATTAAGGAGAAAGAAAAAATAATTTTAATTCAGAAAGTTACAAAAGGAAGAAGTAGAAAGTTGCTGAAGCCTGTGAGGAGGTATTTTTCAGAAGTCAAGTTTGGTTTAAAACCTAGGAAGTTTGAATTTGGTTCTAGACATCGTCATCAACATCATATACCTTGCTAAAGAAGTCAACTTTAAAAATCAGTAACAATAAATCTGAAGTTAGCTCTTGTTTAAAAGAATGGGGTCCCCACTTCCCACCTTTCTCTTTGCTTTGACTGTTCATGCCTATTGAATAAAAACACAGGGATCGTTTTTAACCAAATTTGACTTATGGAGCTTAAGAGAACTAGAAACATACTTATTATAGTTTTAACACAAGGAAACTCATCAAATCAACTGTTCAGAGCAACTTTTCAGAGTTTCTGGTGGGATAAAAATATTTCTAGTTAAAAAATTTTAATATTTTTATTTATTTTATTCTCACCTGGGGACATTTTCCACTACTTTTAGAGAGAGAGGAGAGAAGAGTGGAAGGGAGAGAGAGAAATATTGATGTGAGAGAGAAGCATCGACTGGCTGCCTTGTACACGTGCCTGAACCGAGGATCGAACGTGCGACCCAGGCCAGTGCTCTGACTGGGAATCGAACCTTTCAACGCATTTGCTCATTTCATGATGGGTGATTTATGAGCACACCTGCCCACACCATGCTGAGTGTTCAGCAGTTTTTGACCAAAAACGGCATGAACCCCATGCCCCATCCTCCGCCTGAAATATGTACTTTCTGAGTTTACTACAGTAAAATACAAAAGGAGTAAGAATATATTTCATTTTTCCAGTTGTCAAACCTATTTTTCTACTGGATAATTTCTGTCAGAGAGTGGGTAGAGCACATATTAAAGGTGGCTGTGCTAAGTTAGAATAGAGATATTTTCAGTGTTTGATCATAACTATAATATTGTTCCTTATGCAGAGAAGGAATGTCCACATTTATAAACCTGGCCAATATAACTCAAACAATAAACAAAATAAAAAACACAGACCAAATGCATAAACCATAAAATTTACCCTCCTTGTCAGAAAAATGATTTTAGGACAAGGAAATTCACTAAGGATATCTTACCCCGTTCTGGAACATCATTAGGGAGTTTATTGTTCTTCCAAATGAATGTGGGGCTCATAGCTTCTGGTTCAGTGACATTTTTGTGGGTGTCAAAGGATAAAAGAAGCTCATACTATGTCGGGGCATAAAAAAGAAGAAGGATGAACAGAAAAAAAAGATTTTAGAACAACTTCTGATGAAATTGACCATCCTGTCCAACAGCATTCGAATTTCATAGTAACAGTTTTCAGTGAAACAAGACCATGTCAAGCAGCCATGGGGGAGCTTGGTACGATCCATTTATTGCTTCCTAGCGTGAGTGTGGGTTTAAGCTCCACGTGGGTCAGTTGGTTTTCTGCTTTTGTTTTTCACGACCATACACTACGTCAGCCCAATGCAGGTTCTTTGGCTCTTTAGAGAATTGGTTCAAGTCTTTCATTTTACAAATGTTAACATAGAGAACAGGACATGAAAAGATGCTCACTGTCACTGTCATGAGAGAAATGCGAATTTAAACCACAGTGAGTTATCGCCTCACACCTGTCAGGGTGGCTATCACCAATAAATCCACAAACAAGTATTGGCGAGGATATGGAGAAAGGAGAACCCTTGTGTACTGTTGGTGGGAAAGCAGACTGCTGTGGCCACTGTGGAAAGCAGTATGGAGATAACTCAAAAAATTAAAAATGGAAATGCCTTACGACTCAGTGATTACACTTACGGGTATATATTCGAAGGAACAAAAAACACAAATTCAAAAGAATATATGCACCCTTATGTTCATTTCCAATAGCCAAGTTATAGAAGCAACCCAAATGCCCACCAATAGATGAGTGGATAAAGAAGCTTTGTACATATATATAATGAAATATTACTTGGCCATAAAAGAATGAAATCTTACCATTTGCAACAGCATGGATGGACCTAGAGGGTATTATCCTAAGTGAAATAAGTCAGTCGGAGAAAGACAAATACTATATGATTTCACTTATATGTGGAATCTAATGAGTAAAACAAATGAACAAACAAAACAGAAACAGACTCATAGACACAGAGAACAGACTGATGGTTGCCAGAGGGGAGGGAGGTGGGAGACTAGGTGAGAAAGGTGAAGGGATTAAGAAGTACAAATTGGTAGTCACAAAATACTCACAGGGATGTAAATTACAGCGTAGGGAATACAGTCAATAACATTGTCCTAACTATGTATGGTGCCAGATGGGTATTTGAAATATCAGGGGGACCACTTTGCAAAGTATATGATTGTCTAACCACTATGCTGTACACCTGAAACTAATACAAAGTAATATTGAATGTAAACTGTAATTGAAAATAAAACTTAAAATGTAAAAAAAGTAAAAATAAAATAGATGCTAAGAGAAATTAATGGCTAGCTCCAAGTCACTTGAGAAGTGAAGCACCAATGTTCCCCACAATATTCAGTTGGTATAGAAAATGGTGTCTTGACAAAATGCACAACAGCTAAACCCATTTTCCATTTTGATACATGTCGAGGACTCTGAAATAATTCTACATTTCTTATTCTGTCAATAACTAAATTTTGAAATCTTTTTCCTCTAATGTGCTTTCTTATACATGATACTAGGTTTTTAAGATAAAAGGCTTTTTTTTTCAAGTAATCGCACAATGGGGATATTACTGTATCAGTAAATTACTGCTACACATACTGAATCAACTTTTAAGAGAGATCTAAAAAGAGCATCTTTCTTTTTAAAACTATTTTATGTATTTATTTTGGAGAGAGGGAAGGGGGAGGGAGAGAGAGAAACATCAATCAGTTGCCTCTCCCATGGCCCCAACTGGGGACTAAACCCCAAACCCAGGCATGTGCCCTGACTGGGAATCAAACGAGCAACCTTTTGATTCACAGGCCAGCACTCAATCCACTGAGCCACACCAACCAGGGCTAATAACCATCTTTCTAAATTCACAACCATTCCCTTAAAACATCGTGGCCAAAGTTTTACATCCTCAAAAATATACCCTTAACTGGAGAGTAGAATCTATAATTGCATGTATTGAGGACAGGATATATCCTATATATTAGTGTGGTACATTGAATCTCCACTGGGACCTACTCTGGATACAGAATAATGTATCTATAGCCCCATGCTTTGAAAATTAATCCCTGCTCTCTCCATATATATGTATTACAAAGCACAATTGGTGGCATCAGATTACTGAAAAATTCAGCTAGATATGCCTTCAGAGAGAATAAGTACACAGAACATCTTTTCTTTTGAAGAACAGGCATTAGGCTAGCATGGGATCTTACCACAAGTATCTGCCTCTCATCCCAGGTGCAAATAACTTAGAGGGGATTTTAGTTGTCTTTGTCGCTACTACCAGTAACTGAAGTATGGAGGGGATCTTTTTTTAAAGTGTTCCCATTGGATGAATGCTAACTATAGCATTATATTAAGGGTCCAATATAGTAACTGAAAACTTTGGATTATGTTTCTGAAATAATGTTCCCAAATTTCTGGCTTAACTTTCTTTTCTCTAGCTTTCTACATTTTCCATTACTGATATCTTTTACAAAGTTGGAGATATATATACCTCCATGAAAGTGTCATAATGCTCACACTGGAAAATTACATAAGCGTGAATAATTTTTTCTACTAGAGTCTTACTTATGTAAGGACGCAGCCTCTTAAATACAAAAACTTTCTACTGACCATTTGGTTGGCTGCACCTGTGGCCTTCAAAGTTTGAGATGGGCACTACTTTGGGTGTCTTTTGTTTTTATATTAAATGCTTATCAGCCATCAACCAGGTGCCAGATACGAAGCTAGGCACTGGAGACAATGTAGAGGTAAGACCCTCTTGCTTTCTGTGAAGAACCTACTAAATCAGAGAAAAGAAAAGACACATAGAATGTGAATAAAAGCATAGCAGTATAGGGCTGTTTGTATGTGTCAGAGGGATCACACAGTGATCTTCATGGGAGTTCAGATGGAGAGAACAGAAGACGTTTCATTGAAATTTTTAGTTGTGGAAATGAATGAACAATTCTTACAAGAGAACTGTCATTCTCTTATTGGTGTTCTATCAATAGTCTGGTCTTTATGTCAATGTATTCTGGGTGGTCCTTTTTTTATATAGTAGAGTAGATATTGTGAATAAAAAGTTTTGTGGGTCAAAATGCTTAAGCAATGATGCCCCGAGTGGAGTATAATTGTGAATATGACATAAACTAACTTCCAGAGGTTATGTTTATATAACTTCTCTAATTCCTTCACTATTACTCGCCTCCCAAGTTATCCCTCCTCAGCCAATCACTTCAACCCAAGTTCTTGATAAGAAGTCAGACATACTTTTTTGGTATCCACAGAGGTATACAGAAGCACCATCCGATTATCGATATCCCCAAAGTCGTCCAAAGTCACGTCGTTACCCGTTACCCCTAGGGCAAAATCAAAAAGAGTTAGAGGCCTCTGTTAGTTTACTGACTAAAAGACCAGTTAGATACTGACAGAGGGTATAAAATAGGTTCAAATTGTTCTACATTACTGAAAAAATGACCTAAATGATCTAATCCAAGGGTATCTGGTTTGGTTCTTGGTCCTGAGATCTCTGAAGAGTATTTTTATGAGAGATGTTTTTTAGTTCGAAGGAAAAATCTTTTTCATTGCATTTTGTGGAGGGTGGCTAACTGTAATAGATTCCTCCAGCTTATTAGTGAGAAGGTTTTGCTGGGAATATTTACCAAACTAGTATCACAGTGTATAGGTCACTGCATAATCTAACTCAGAATGTAAGAAGTTCACTATCCCTTCACTATCACTTAGTGGTTGAAGACATTGAGAAAATTAAGTTCTCTGTGTCTTGGTTTCTCATCAATGAAATAATAGCAGTGCAAAAAATTCATGAGATGGCTGTTTAAGTAAAAAATATGATCAAATACCACAATTTCATGTAGTTCAACAAATATTTAATATTTATTTTGTGTCTACTATACCAGGCTCTGTGCTAAGCATTTTACATGCATGTATCATTTTACTTTTCCTAAAATACTATGATATAGGGACTATTATCTCCATTTTATTGATGAGAAATCAGGTTAGAGATTTAAATACAATAACTTGCTCTAGGTTGTACAGCAGGTAAGTGGCTAATTTAGGATGTAAGTAAATGTCTCCTGGTTCTAAGCCTGTGTTAGCAGCTATTAAGATGCTTGATCAAGATCACAGATATGATAAAATTAATTAAGAATGCACATTCTAGGAGGATTTTGAGAAGATGGTAAAGTAGGAAACATCAGAAATCTATCCCCTCACCCAGAAGACAAATGCACTGGGAGAATCTGTCTGGTGTAGCTATTCTGGAAGTGTGAATCTGAAGCCAATCAAAGGCTTGCAACTGCCAGGGGAAGGCTCAGATGGTAAATCGAGAATAATTTTGGTCCATTTCAGCTCTTAGCACAACAGCAGCCACTTATTCCCCCACCGCTCAGTCTTGTGGCAGACAGCTGTGCGTGTGTTCCTGGAGCAGCTCACACAGCTTGCAGGAGCCAGGGTGAGCAAAACAGAGAGACCCTGTCCTCTAAGTGTTGGGGATCTGCGTTCTGATTGCTGATCATTGCTTATGATCGAAAGGTGCAGAGAGGTGGCAGCCATTATTGAGAACCCCACCCCTCTGCTGATATGGCTTTCAGGGTGTGTAAAGTGTTGGTGTCCCTTCTCCTCCTTTGCTTATCTCTTTTTTCCCTTCAAGAGACAGACATTGATGAATAGGACATTCAAGCAATGGCACATACGGGAAAATTAGAAAGTCACTGGACATGTCAAGGAGAAGACAGAGACTCAGAAAAGGACTGAGAGGCTTTAAGTTTACTTCTCAGCACAGAGACAGCCTACAACAATAAAAACAAAAGGCAAAAACAAAAAATAGCAAACCCTAGGGAATGGGGATTCCCCAGGGGAAAATTTATCATTCCCCATGTGATTTCCAGAGTTACCATGTTACTATATTCAAATGTCCAGTGTTCAATGACAAAAAAAAATCACAAAGCACACAAAGAAATGAAAAATATGGCCCATTCAAAAGGAAGTAATAAGATAACAGAATTGTCCTTGAAAAAGACCTGATGGTGGATCTGTTAGACAAGGTTTTAAAACAACAATCTTAAATATGCTCAAAGAACTAAAGACATGGGTAGAGTCAAGAAAATGATGCATAAACAAAGTGAAAATATCAATAAGGAGAAAGAAAATCTAAAAAAAACAAAAAGAAATTCCAGAAGTGAAAAGTGCAATAACTGAAATGAAAAAATTCAGTAGAGGGATTCTAAGGCAGATTTAAGCAGGCAGAACAATGTATCAGCAAACATGAATATAGGGTGATGGCAATTACTGAGTCTGAGGAACAGAAAGAAAAAAGATGGAAGGAAACTGAACAGAACCTAAAGGACCTATAGAACATTATCAAACAGACCAACATATACATTGTGGAAATCCTGGGAAGAGAAGAGAGAGAGAAAGAGAAAAAGGAATATTAGAATTAATAATGTCCAAAAATTTGCCAAATTTGATCAAAGAGGAATATAAAACATGCAAGAAGCTCAAACTTCAAGTAAAATGAATTCATAGACTCACATAAACTTAAATAAAATGAACTCAGATACTCATGCCAAGACACATTATGACAAAACTGTCAAATGCCAAAGACAATTTTGAAAGCAGTCAGAGAAGTGATTTATCACATATAAAGGATACTTAATAAGATTTTTAGCTGATTTCTTATTAGAAACATTGAAGACCAAAAGACAGCGGGCTATTATATTCAAAATACTAAAAGAAAAAAAATATCGACTAGGAATCTTTTGTGACATATCACAACATGGACCGAACCTTGAGGACATTACGCTAAGTGAAATAAGACAGTCGCAAAAGGAAAAATACTGTATGATTTCACTTATATGAGGTACATAGAACATTTAAAATTACAGAGACAAAAAGTAGGATGGCAGTTCCTAGGGGGCAGAGGGAGAGGATAATGGGTAATTATTGTTTAATAACTATATCATTTCAGTTGAACAGATGAAAGGAGTTCTGGAGATGGATGGTGGTGATAGCTGCATAGTGATATGAATAAACATAATGACACTGAACTATACTTAAAAATGATTAAGATAGTACATTTTATATCATGTGTTATACCACACTTTTAATAATTTGGTAGAAAAATTTACATTAAGTGCCTGGAAAAACTTGGGACACAGGAGAATATCAAGAAGACATTGTGCCTCCCTGCTTCTTCGGGGGAGCAGAAGCGATCTCTTCCTATCGTTGTCATGCACTATGGACACCGATGAAGCCCTCAAGCTTTAGTGCTGGGTGTCTGCCACTCTCTGAAGCTAACAGAAGCCTCACTCTGCAGTATGAAAAAGGGTTTTCAGGGTAAGGACTTAAGGCAAGTTAGAGAAGTCAACTATCATTTGGCTTTTACTTAACAGACTTTCGTCTAAAAAGAAATTTTTTTCATAGTATATGGATGAGATCTAGGAAATGAAAGGAGCTTCAATAGGAGCTTGTGTGGAAAGGAAATATTGATCCCTATAGTTCAGAAGGACATGTGTTGAGAAATTTTGGACGGTATCGTTATGAGAGCTTTTGAGTTAGAGGGGTAACAAGAGTCCCTGATCTCTGAAGGACAGAAAGAGAAATATGGAAAGACCAAAATCATGCTACACATATTTTCCTTCTTGCTAATGTCCAAGCACAGTCAGGACATCACAGCTCAAAAACCTGTGATGAATGTGTTCATAACTACAGGGCCTTAGCAAGTGCTCTTTCTTTCTTTCTTATTAAAAGATTCTGAAATTCTAAAGCATAAACTGAGGTCTAGTTATTGATAATAGCACCTCCAAAGTCTACACAACGATGTTTGCCTCCAATTAAGTTCAAAGGTATTTATCTATTGATTCGTCTATTGCCAACGCCCCTCTTTGTTTCCCCAAGTCCATCCACAAAGTCCATATTTCTTCAGTTTTCTGTAGAAAGTGTTAGTTAAGTGTTGTTGTTTGCTCTTAGGTGACCAGTACCTTTAAAAGTGATGTTCCTGAAAGCCTGAGCAAATTTGAGGGTGGTAACATTTTCTTTATTTTCAAGAAATATCTTCAGCATGTGTCCAAAGAGCAAGACTCCATTCGCATAGGCACGAGAAAAGTCATTCATTTCCTGAACGAGGGGGAAAAAGTTGTAAAATGAGTTTCAACAAAGAGATTGTGATCTCGAGCCTGGAGCAAAACGTTCTTGGTGTCAGCAAGGTAACTACAAAGGTAATTGAATAGTAGGGGAATTGTAGAAATGGCATTACAGGAGAATTCTGGAAAATATTACTTGGGGAGGGATTCTTCATTATGCCTGTGTCACATTTCTCTCTTCTCTTGGGATCAATGAACTGAGAACACTGCCTTTCAGGTGGTAACTAAAACCAGTTGTACTTCCTTCCCATGAGGACAAAGTATCTCATTTCAACAGGGAAAGACAACATACAGCATTTGCATACTTTTTGTAATATTTTATCCAAAAATAATACTTGTAGTTTCATGTTTTCAATAAAGAGTAAGAGAAAACAACCATAAAATATCCCCCTGCCTCTGAGCACCCTGAACGGGGCAGGAGGAGTTTGATTGGACAGTACCACTGAACTCCTTCGAAGACAGTTCCGACTGGGTGTTGCTTCAGGCCCCAAATGTCTGCCCAGGGGACATAAAAGGCAGGGTGAGAACTCTACGTGCTGGACTTCACAGAGTTCGGCTATGGATTAAAGTTTCATGCCCCGCTGAGACCAAGTGAACTCCGTCAGCTTGGGTATTTTGGACTGCCCACCTGTGGAGAGTCACACTTTTGCCAGAGCCTAGAACCTGTGAAAGTGATACCCGAATAGTACACCCTATTTGAAGTATGCTACAAAATATCCAATAGAAAAAGGAAAAAATAAAACACCTCTCATTAGTTTCAGTGTCTTTTGCTGAAATGATCATTTCATGAGATTACAAAAACCTAGTTAAGACCCAGCCCCACCCAAAAAGAGATGTAGCCCCTAATTTTGGCAAGGTTGTAAAACAGAGGGCTTGGAACTGCTAGTCTAGGGAAAACTGTGACACTTCCGAAGGCACCCAACTCTCCTTGTAAAGCTCTTTGGGCCTGGCCTTTGCTTGCCCTTCCCCAAACTGTTCAGGGTCCTCAGAACTGCACCCTCCCTCCTCTGCCCACTCCAAACCTGCTCTCACTGTCTCGGAGGGTGGGTTACATCTGACGTAACACGCTAATGTGCAGTGACTGACCAGGCCCACTGTGGTGTCAGACTCAGGGGCCCTGCATTACAATAAGGTGACTATGGTTCGATGTCCAATTAGAGTATCTTTTGGGGGGACGAATGCTAAACCAGAGGGAATGCTGGGATAAGAAGCATAAACCAGGACTCTCCTGCACAAATGTGGACAGTGGTTAACCTAATCACAATAGAGGACAACGGCTTACCTTAAGAATACAGGGGTGGCCGCGAATAGGTTTACAGTTGTGAGTATGCAAAATGGAGTTTATATTTGTATTATTATTTACTAATGCTGGCATTTCCCATATGAACCACCATAGACCCACTTTTGCCCACCCCTGCATATATCTCTAAAGGTAGAATTTTGATATTGGTGCCAGCAGAAAGTTGCTTTAGGATGCAGGAAAACTTCATTTATTTGACATTTTAAATGTCTATCTCCCCGCAGTTAGCAAGGCTTCTTCTATCTCCCCACACTGTCACTTCCACGCCGATGTTACAGAAGTGTGTACTGCTGTGCTGGTCTCAAGCCAGGCACGCTGACCCACAGAAAGAGTTTTAACAGCTCATCTTAGGATTGGAGTCCCAAACAGTGGAACAATATCTTAACCTTGACAAATAAAACAACGATATGCATATATGCAGCTTACCGGTAAGGGATCCTGGGCAAAAGAGATATTCGAGTTGGGATTTTCAGGACCCAGTGTCAAGACCAGGACATTTTTCATATAGTCAGGGGCTGTGACATCGTCCTGGAAGTAGTTCGTACTGCAATGAAAGCACAACTTTTTCATGAAAATTAGGTTCCTTCAAAAATAGAGATGGGCCTTCTACAGTTCACACAAACTCTAACATCAGCTTTGAAATAGTTTAAAGCATTTTTTTCTAGTAACCTGCACAACTCTCTACTTTCTCCAGATAAACTGATTTTCCTCTGCACCTGCTGAGTTGAACAGGAGAACCTAGGCAGCCGTGCCTGACGTACGCGAAGGGAAAGGAAGGTCAGAAGACAGATACTACTGTTCTGGGCTCTGGACATGTGCGTTAGAGCTTGTTTTCAGCACTTAACGCCCCTTGGTTTGTACCTGGGAGCATTCTTTTCCTTAAGTGCTCATAGTGATTTTGAGATGCTAAGATATGATAGAAATTTTATGAATTGAAGGTACTTTTCCGATGGTGAAACATAAGAATAGAAGGGCTAAATATTTTCTCTAACACTGTAGACTTGCTGACATTTGCTTATTGGTCCTGAATCCTCAACTCCAGGATAATACTCGGCACGCTGTGGGTTCTCAGTAATGTCTGAGACTGTAATACAAATGGTATCTAAGCTTCCTACACATGTGAATGTTTTAGTCGGCCAAGAATCTAACATGTTTGAACTGCTGTAACTTGGTTACCCATCATTTAATATTCAAACAGTAGGTGAACCTATCTCTGAACTGAGGACTGTGTTGAATATTTTCCTTGTATCATCACACCTAAAAGTACCCCTATAAAATGGGCAATTTTATTCTCATTTTACAAATGAGCAGATTTAGTCTCAAAACACTAAGTAATACCAAAGAGTCTAATGAACCAGAAGTGTCAATATTAGAACTTGAACTCAAGTTATGTCTAGTTTCAAGTGAATCTCATAATTTTCCCAAACATAGCCAGATGTCCTTCGGGAATAGTGGCAAAGGATTGCCAATACTTTGGAAGTTGATTGAGGATTTGCTAAAAGCAAAATTACCCCAACTTGACTATACCGAGGACTCCTTCCAGAAGGCAAAACAGTTATTTCAAGCAGTTATCAGTGTGAGTGTAGGAATGAAATGTTGGTAACTTGCCCTCCTTCCTATATTCTACAGCTAAAAAGTTAAATTGGTTGATCAAATTATCTACACGAACAATTGTGTTCAAACAAGCCTGCATTTCCTATACTTAATTTCTCTTAACACTGAAAAATATGTTTAGCGTGGGTGAAATGACTAGGCAAATATGGGAAAGAGTAATAGCTTCTGGTCTGAATACAGACAGGTAATGATTAACGACCCAGCCAGATAAGTGAAGTCATATGATCTAGCCGATGGGGCAAAGAGCACACAGCCACACCAGTGACCCCTTTCTGACTCGGACATTGCCTTGGCACAATTAGTCTGTGGGTTTCCACATTAAAAAATGAGTGGTAAAAGGAGGGATGTATAAAACGTGATTTCTCTTTTCTAGAATTTTCTCTCTTCAGTTCCAGAAATGCAGAGGAAAAGATCACCAGCCAGTGACTATGCCACAATAGGTAAAGAATAACTGGGTAAATCAAGCTCATTTAACTGGAACCTTTTCATATCAAAGGTGGCTGAAGGAAAGATAACCTAGGATCAAAGGCCATTAGCAATTGAAGGCACAGATATGGCACACATTCTCAAAAATAATGTTTTTTGGGTTATAAGTTGATTTATCACTGCCTGGGAAGACTTTTAAATCAGGCTGCTCACCAGGATGAATAGATAGGTGGGTTTAATGGACTTTCATAAAACTTTCATATTTAGACATGTTAATGATGTCAAAGAAATATATCTCTACTAAGGCCATGATCAATTAAAGAATGAGGACTTAATAAAAAGGGAGTGAAACACAGGCTGAAATATTATCATCACATCAAACCCTATATGAGGTCATGCTAAGCAAAAGAAAAGAGAATATGTCTTTTGGAAATCCTTGGAGTATTTTTTTTCTGAAAGAAAAAGTTCTTTCAAATTTTATACCTACTTGAATAGATCCACCAGAATAATGACAGTGTCTTCAGCCACTTCCCGGCCACCCTGGAGGGAGCTGATGGTGTCCGGTGTACCGCACACAATAATCACTGAAGGAGAGACAGCAAGACAAAGAGAGAAATACACGATGGTCTGCACACACACAGGGAGGGAACCAGGTGCCTGAATTTGAACCCAGTATGTCTGTGCTGCATTGTTTTAAGATTAACACCAATTCCTCAAATTACCATCTCTCCCTTTCTTAAATTTAGTCATAGTATCAGAGTAGAGCTAAAGGGAACCTTAAAAAGAATGGTCTTGTCCGTTCCCTTAATTTTATTGATTTAAGGAAACTGAAGCCTAAATATTAAAGGGCTAAAGAACTAGTAGATAAATAAATGAGTGGATCAAAAAAAACTATGGTACTTTACACAATGGAATTCTACACAGCAGAAAGAAAGAAGGAGCTCCTACCCTTTGTGACAGCATGGATGGAACTGGAGAGCATTATGCTAAGTGAAATAAGCCAGGTGGTGAGCAACAAATACCATATAATCTCACCTTTAACAGGAACCTAGTCAACAAAACAAAGAAACAAGCAAAATATAACCAAAGACACTGAAATTGAGAACAGGCTGACAGTGACCAGAGGGGAGAGGGGAGGGAATTTCAGGGGAAACGGGTGAAGGGTTTTCAGGAACAACTATAAAGGACACATGGACAATAATGGGGTGGGATGGAAGTGGGAGGGAGGTGGGGAGGGCTGGGGAGTTGGACTGGGGTGGAGGGAAAAGGCAGAAAGCTGTACTTGAACAACAATAAAAAAAAGAACTAGTAGATGACAAAGATAGCTCTATAATTCAAGGTTTATGAATCTGGTTCACTGCCTGTTCCATTGCACCAGGAGAGTCATTATAAAAACTATTTTCACTGATAACTGTTGTCATCTCACCTTTTGTAAAGTGGTTGGAAAAGATATAGTATAAGTTGATGTGAGTATTTATGAAGTTTTCCTAAGCAACTTTTCTTGTGGGCTTTGTAGCCTCTTAACTCAGAACTCTGTGATTTCGTTGACAGGGCACAATCTGATCCTACAGTTGTGCTGGACTTCCCAATGCATGACTTCATGAGTCAGAGGAGCTGCAGGGCACTTCATTAGATTTTTTAAATATTGTGTTGCCCAGTTGTATAGTAAACCCTTTAGGGATATGAATAATTTAAGACTTATTTTTTTGTATATCTTGGTCCATGTTTTACAAAAGGTAGGCTCTTCATTTGGTAAATGCTTAAAAATGACAGTAGATAATGATTTGCATATACCAGGCAATCCTGCCCAGCAACTGTTTTCCCAGAGGAAATCCCCACAGTTGATTCCTTTACTCCTGGTATATTCTTATTTGTAAAGAGAATTATGTGAAAAGTGGAGCAAATCGGTCAGTAAATTAGGGAGTATGACCTTATCCCATTAGCTTTTCACACTTGACCTGTAACTTGGAGATCATTGGGCAGGTGAGATCCTTTGCTTTCTTTTGTAATATTGCCTGAGGCTACACATCAGTAGACATATCCTCTTAGTCACGAGGGGAGCTGGGTGCCCAGTGTTGGAGGAATTGTCACAAGTCCAATAATATACTGGATTGAGGTGAACTAAAAAAAACCTAGTTTACTATGATGGTGGATTATGATATCATTTTGGTTTATAAAAGTTGGATTTTAACATCATTTTTACTTTCATGAAGTTAATATATTTGCTCAATACCACTTTTCTAATTTGTCTCAGAGGATAAGGTTTTGATCAACAAAAGAAATAATAGAGTGGCATGCAACTACAGATCTCTCAAAGGGTACAAAATAAATCGAGGTACTGATGACAGCTCTGTCTGGTAGATTTGTCAAATGAGTCATAAGGAAGTAGTCGTTGTGAGAAAGAAGTTGGCAAAATATCATCTTCTTACCATTGCTTTTCCTATTGTGGTCCGTTAAGATATCATGAAACTGTTTCTCATGTCTCAACACTTCCTTGATGTTAAGGTTCTGAGAAAAATAGGAAACTCCGGCCTCCAGAGCATTGAGGTACCTAGAACAGAGGGAGAAAGACAGAAACTATAAGAAACCAGCTTAACTTCTTTACCACCTTCCATGCCATTTGCTCGTTGTTTACAAATCTGCCCGGGACTTGTTCATCTAAAATTCAGTTATACTATTAACACAGTATATAATACACCCCAAGATTGAGGGCATCTAATTTACAGAAAGTATTAAGGAAGTTTTAGGGAATCTTCATGTATATATACACATAGAGATTTGGTGAGTCCTTTATAATGGCTTTCTGCTATTTGCAACAGAAAAGTTCTCCTCTGCGCTATAAACCAGCCCCATTATCCCAGATAAGTTGACACCTTTGAATCTACAGTACAAAAATTCAAAATTGATAGTAATAATTTCTCCTCCTGCATGAAGTGAACTTAAGTGTATTCTAAGTTCACCCCAGTATTTCCAGGATGAGGCCTTTGGGTTCACCCTTGTAGTTCTCTAGGTGCACAGTCCCAGTGGTGCCCTACGTTAGTCTTCTCTGTGCTTATGCAGAGAGAGACTACAGAACTGGGCTGCACCCTGGAGGCATCAGTAATAACCCAAAGGATTCTCTGTGCCACCTTTGCTGAAGGTGCGAACCTTGCAATTTCATTTTAGCAATGGTGCCCATTATCCTGTTCTCTGCACCATCCTCACCCCCCTGCAACCTTACTCTTCTGAAAAGCTAGGAAAGAAATGATTTCTAACTAATTGCAGGTATAGGTAGATTGCACATTCCCTGGTATCATATCTTGCAGAGTAATATGAAAGCATTAACTTCTGGTTTTCATCGCCCTTATCTGTAAATGGGGATAATAGTACCCGTTCTCTTTTCTTCAGAAGGTTTACTCTGGGAAATCAATAAAATTATGTTGTAGGTACTTTGAAAACTAGGAAGAGTGTTGCAAATGCACTACATGCTTGATTATATTTACAATACTATGTTACATGTGGCCCCTTTGCTTTATTTGTGTGTAAGACAGTGGGCTGGTGTCCACTCCCAGTGCTGTCACAGAGGGAAGGTGCATCTGATAATAACCAGTGGCCTGCCACGAGTCTCTGGCTTCTCTCCATGGCAAGTGCCAGAGCATATTGATAATTCTGCTTACCAGAAGCAGTCTTCAGACTCGGTACTGTTCTTGAAAATATATGCCGTGTTCCAGGAATACTGTTTGAATGGCAAATTATTGGCCTTCCAAAACTCAACCAAGAAGTACATCAACTTCCTAGCTGGAGACATCAGCCTGCTTAAAGTTTCTTTGTAGTCACATGACAATCCAAAACTTCCAGCTGAAATCATGGGATAGTTCAAATCTGTGTCAAGGCTATGCCAAGAGGTGAGAAAGAAATCAATGTCAGGATTAACTTAAGTAGCACAAATAAGATCCCTCTTTAACCAGTTTCAGTGAGTGGGTATAAATGATAAGAAAGAAACAGGATCACTCAAGCAGGTGTCTTATGTAGGTGTCCCTCCCACACAGGTGACTTCTAAAGTATTTATTGAGCCTATGCTATGTTCTAAGAACATTCTAGGTGTCTTCATGTATCTGCGGCTTGGTTACTTTGATTTATTCTGAAATGAGCTGTCATTTGGGTTCTCATAACGTCCAGGCTGGGACATACAAACTTTGGGGAGTTGGGTTAAGAAAACAGAGGACAGGGCTTTGTAGCCACCACAATTGTAGAGTCCAAAGGATGCCCTCTACACTCTTTTCTTGATTTGTTGCTTTATTTCCAGCTCTTTCGTGGACTACCTTTGAGACAGATATCAGCTAAAGATTTTAGAGTTTTCCTTCCTCTGCTCAGCTCATGGACCTTCTTGTAGTTCCTTAAACATATCGAGCTTTATTCTCCATGAGGGCCTCACAAATACCGGGGACGCTGTTGTCCTGCCCTTCTGCCTGGCTGACTCTTACTCAGGTCCCTCAGGTCCCAGGTTAAATTTTTCTTTATCCATCAGGAAAACTTTCCTTGATACCTAAGACCTTTTGGGTGAGTATCTGTCTCCTCCACTAGACTTCCAACTCCACGAAGTCGGGGATCATGTCTTACTTGCTTACCTCCGCATCCTCAGTCCGCTTGGTTCAGATATGTAAGCACTCAGTATGCATTTGATAAAGGAAGGACGACACCCCATTCCATTTTCAATGCTTCCTTGAAAGGTTTCACTGAGTGTTCTTCTCGCATCTCAAACTCCCCATGCTCACAGCCAAATTGATCTTTTATTTTTATTTCTCAAAACTGTCCCTTATTCGGATTTTCCCATTTCTTTTAGTGTTTTGAGCTCTCAAAGCCTTTTTGACTACTTTCCCCCTTCACCCCAACATCTGACCAATTATCAAATACTATTGATGCCACCTTTAAATATCTTTAAAAGCTATCCTCCCCGTCTGTGTCAGGGGCTTCACGCTGGACAGGCCCCCTCCCCCAGCATCCGTCTTTCCTGTGTGCTTTGGGCTTTCCTATGCGCTGTTGTCAATATCTTCCCAGAGTTGAGCTGCTCCTCATGGTACTTCCTTGCTCGAACTTAGTGGTTAATGAAATAGAACTAAATCTAATTAAATACAACAAATTATCTAATCTAATTGCTAATCTAGTGATAACCTAATTAAATATAACTCACCTGGAACTCATGATCTTCCAAATATGGCCCTACTTAATTTTTCTAGTTTTATCTCTAGTGTTCTCCTATAAATCTCTTGCATACCAGTTAGTACAGACTTCAACACATTTTCTACACACCACTACTTCTTTGCTTTTACTCTTATTCTCTTCTGCCGGGCTGGGATGCTTATCTCCCAGCTCTATCCATTAAAATGTATCACTCATTCTTCAACCAGCAACTTATATTCCACCCCCTTCGTGAAGTCTTTCCCTTCTCGAAGCCTAACTCTCCTAGCCAGAGGAGACCATTTCCTCCTGTGCCCTCAGCATTTTCTTTGTATTTCTCTGATGGAACCTATCTCACTGCCTTGTATTGGTCACCAGTGTCCTTGTCACCTTCTCTATGTCTCCAGGCAGGAACTCTGTTTTACTTAATTCTTCCTATTCCAATAAAACTAAATGCTTCTTTGCACATAGCAAGTCCTCATACATGGTGAGTCAGTTTTCTCAATCTTCCTTTCCTTTTGGGCATACCCTATAGCATTATCAATAGGTGGTCAGAGAAGACGACAATTGGGAATGAGTGCAAGAAAGAGTGATTTTCTGCATTTCTCTGCATTTTGGTATGGAAGATGGGCTCAGAAAGTGCTTCTGTCGTGTGTCTATGCTGTGCCGTAGCCTGAGCATGAGTCTGTAGAGCTGGGTGTGAGAAGCACACTTTGCAACAGAAATTTCAGAGGTCTAATGTTTACCCTCCAAATCTGCTGCAAGGGATTCCTCAGCACCGTTTTCTCAGTGTAGGCAAGGGGTGACTGTTGCTTCAGGGGAAGTTTGTAACATGTGAAAGAAAGGCACGTGAGAGGGATTTTGATGGGGAAAGGTATACCCTGGCAGAACAAAGTGTGGTGATGAGGTTTAATGAATGGAAAAGTTGAAGGCAATTGTCCCAACGAAAGAGAAGTATTTTCATTATAGGATATATTGAAAGCTCCCTTCTAAACTGATAAGGGCGTTGTGCAAAGTTGTTTAATGTGTTATTTATAATCCTCAAGTAATGCTATTAGATCAGTACCTTGCAACGTTCCTTGCTCTTACAGCCCCCGGGGCTAACACCGATCCTGCTTGTGCCCTAGGGTGCTGCCCTTTTCCTTGTGTCTCTGTCCATTCTGCTTACACTTTTGTGAAAACTTCTTTGATTAAGCTCCTCAAATTATCCAAGTACACCATCTTTCCTGTTTCCTGCCAGGACTCTGACTTTTTGCCTGTACCAGGTTGCCTCTCCAACTCACATGTTAGTAACTGAACCTGAACAGCTACTGTAATTCACCCCACACTGAGCAAAGGTAGAGTTGCCTGGATAACAGGATGGTTATAAGAAAGATGACAAAATACGAGGGCCCCCCAACACCCCGATGGTGTTGTCTTGACTAGAATGCTGTCTGATAAACCATTTAAACATAGATGTCATGTCTTGACTTCACAGTGGCATTCAAAAAACAACAAAACTAACTACTTACTACATCTGGAAGGTGGAATATGTACACGAGGGCCCCATGAGGACACAGCCCATTGTTTCTTTAGTCTGTAGAAGAAGAAGAAAAGAAAACTAATCCCTAAAACTAAAAAAAAAAAAAAGAAAAAAAAAGAATCAAAAGACAGAAAAGAAGTGGCCAGGGGAAGGCTCCCAGAAGGTTACAAAGTGGACCACTCAAGATGTTAGAATGGGCATGCGCTCTCTCTCCCTGGAGTACACCGTGCCTTTCCCTCCCTCCACCACCCCTCATTCTTCCCCCACAGGCATGCACCTCCTAAACTCTAAGGGGCCCCATGAAACTTGCAATCAAGGGAGCAATGGGCAGCGGCACCTTGTCCCAGGCTAACCCCCTGAACCTGTCCCCAAGGCCCCCTTTCTCCGACTTTCCAGTGAGCTGACAGCAGTCCTGCCTTGGCTCACTTCTTTCCCATAATGTTTCTCGAGAGCCAAAGCAGCCCCACCTAGGCTCTCTCCAGTAGCTTCTTCTATCCTAGGCCCTTCCTTGTTCCACTGTCCCCAGCTTTAATAAATGTCCTTTCAAAAGAAAAAAAAAAAGATATTAGAATGCAGAGCAGAAAGGAGCAACACATGGTGCCTTGGGCCAGGAAGGGGCAGCTAAGGGATGAAGAGGCCTGAGAGGGGTGGTGCCCTGAGGGGAGGGGAAGGTATTTCTCTGAAAGTGAGCTGAGCACAGTGAACCTGTTTTTTATCAAGAGGGGCATGCAGAGTGGAGGAAGAAGCCCTGGCAGACGGGGACATATGTACTATCTGCAGCCCGCATTAAGGGGAAACTAGATTTGGGGGTGCTCTGGAGGGGGGAGGGGCAAGTTTTAGGGAGAGCTACAAAGTCAGGCTAAAGAGAACAAATGCAATGGGACCAGCTGGTAACCACAGACCTTATTATCTACTATTTCTCAAGGGGAATGTGATTAGGAACATCCTGTTCTTGATTTTAGAGAACTGGGTCATCCCTCCTCTGTAGAGATCCCAGGAAGAAGCATATAAACTCCCCTTGTTCACCCCTTGTCCTCCCAGGATTGAGGATGATTGCTGTAATCAGCCACTCCTCCTCCCGGCATGGGCGCGGCATCGGTGTGATATTATTGAGCAAAGCTTTGGAACCGTGGCTCTGTGCCCAGTTCCCTCCTTCACGGAGAGCCTTGTTTTTTCTAGATTTCTGTAGTAAAGGGGGTGTGTCACATACCTACTTGCCTCTAGAGAGCTTGGAAAACTCTTTAAATTTCTCAAAGCTCTGGATGAGGGTGGGAATTGGAAGGAGGGATTAGGCATGAATTTCTCTCTTCCCATATCTGTCCTTTGACATTATAGTTATTGCTTTAAAGTTAGGTTTCAGATTCAGACCTTATGTAACCACATACATGGTGATGACTTGAAATAGAAATTTCTACTGTAGGGATTTAGAATATATTTTTTAACAGGGCACCTCAAGTATTTCTTAAGGGACACAAAGGCAAACCAGTTAATACCAACATTTAAAATTTTTTAAACTTTTAGAAACAAAATAATTCCCCTCCATACTACTGAAAGTGTGCCGACAGTACACAGCTAAGATTCTTGCTGCTTTCCTGGATTCCTGGAAGGCCCTCGTCACTTGGGAAATGTATAGGGATAAAGTTAGAGCACCCTACATTTACATCACTTGGCAGCATGATTAGAGATGACATGAGAGATGCTCATGGACAGGTCCCCGAGTCTGCACTATGGCTGTCCTGTGACAAGAGGGTGTGAGCTCTGCCTACAAAGGCAGATACTTACCGAAATTTTCCTGAGTAGTTCAAGGCCTTCACAAGTGCTACTCCGACAGTCACTTGACTTATAAATCACACCCTCTGAATAGATAAAGGAAGCGTTCACAGTCACATTTAGGCCTGTTATTCAGAAATGAGGAAAAAGAGAAAACTAGTGTTATTTTTCAGTAGTTTATATCTGATATAAAATTTATCTTTTGCTATGGAAATCCCTTTTCACACCTAGCACTATTCGAGTTCTGAGTTCTTATATTAGTCCCTATCACTTCTTTGCTCTCTCTGTCTCTGTCTCTCTGCTTCTGTCTGCCTATCTCAGCAACTTTATTGAGGTATATAATTTACCCCCATAAAAGTCACTCATTGTTCCCTGGCTGGCGTGGCTCAGTGGATTAAGCGTGGGCCTGCAAACCAAAGGGTTGCCAGTTCAATTCCCAGTCAGGGTACATGCCTGGGTTGTGGGCCAGGTCCCCAGTAGGGGGCATGTGAGAGGCAACCACACATTGATGTTTCTCTCCCTCTCTTTCTCCCTCCCTTCCTTCCCCTCTGTCTAAAAAGAAAGTAAATAAATCAAATAGAAAATCACTCATTTTCAGTGTACAATTTAATGATTTTCAGCATATATATATATATATTGCACATACATATGTATATTTGTACAACCATCCCACAATTCAGTTTTAGAGCATTTTCATTTTCTTCACACTATTTTCATAATTCTAGACTCTGCAGGTTTCTTTTTTTAAATATATTTTATTGATTATGCTAGTACAGTTCCCCATTTCCTCCCCTTTCTTCCCCTCCGCCCTCACCCCTCATTCCCTGCCCTTTAGTTTTTGTCCATGGGTCATACACATAAGTTCTTTGTCTTCTACACTTCCTATGCTATTCTTAACCTCCCCCTGTCTGTTTTCTACCTACCATTTATGCTACTTATTCTCTGCACCTTTTCCCCCTCTCTCCCCCTACCACTCCCCTGTTGATATCCCTCCATGTCTTATATAAATCCTCTTAACATTTCATAAAATAAAGACTGGGTGATGATGAACTCCTTGAACTTGACCTTATCTGAGAAGCACTTTATCTGCCCTTCCATTCTAAATGATAGCTTTGCTGGATAGAGTATTCTTGGATGTAGGTCCTTGCCTTTCATGACTTGGAATACTTCTCTCCAGCCCCTTCTTGCCTGCAAAGTCTCTTTTGAGAAATCAGCTGACAATCTTATGCGAGTTCCTTTGTAGGTAACTGTCTCCTTTTCTCTTGCTGCTTCTAATATTCTCTCCTTATCTGTAATCTTGGCTAATGTAATTATGATGTGTCTTGGTGTGTTCCTCTTTGGATCCCACTTTTTTGGGACTCTCTGAGCTTCCTGGACTTCCTGAAAATCTATTTCCTTCACCAGCTTGGGGAAGTTCTCCTTCATTATTTGTTCAAATAAGTTTTCAATCCCTTGGTCTTCCTCTTCTCCTTCTGGGACCCCTATGACTCAGATGTTGGGATGTTTAAAAATGTCTTGGAGGTTCCTAAGCCTCGCCTCATTTTTTTGAATTCTTGTTTCTTCATTCTTTTCTGGTTGGATGTGTTTTCTTTCTGCTGGTCCACTCTGTTGATTTGAGTACCAGTTTCCTTCTCATCCCTTCTCATTTGTTCAAGTAATTGCAACAATTTTTTGTCAAATTCTGTGAGCATCCTGATTACCAGTGCTTTGAACTGTGCATCTGATAGGTTGGTTATCTCTTCATCACTTAGTTGTATTTTTTCTGGAGCTTTGATGTGTTCTTTCATTTGGGCCATTTTTTTTTTCTTGGTGCGTCTGTTACTTTAAGGGGAAGAGCCTTAGGTGTTCACCAGGGTGGGGTAACTACATCACTGTGTTGTGACGCTGTCTGTGGGGGCGGGGCCTGAGAGAACAATGGCGTTTGCTCTGTTCTCCGTACTTCCCCAGCTACCCGCAAGTAAGTTGGGTCCTTCTTTGCTGGCTCTGGGGTGAGTGGACAGGCCTGCACAGTTCCAAGTGAGGCCGGGAGTTCCTCCCACTGCCGCCTCAACCCCACAGGTGTTTTCAATTGGTGGTTTGAGGCTTTATTTCCCTGCGTTGGTGAGCCGAGCAGTCTGTTCCGCTTCCCAGCTTTTCCTCCCGGTTTATCTGCGTGAGGATGAGGGACCGCCCCGTCCACCAGTCTCAGCCCCGGTTTCCCCGAATGCACCTGCCGTGTTTTGGCCAGGCGCGTCTGCCACAGGCCTCTCCAGGCAGCTGGAGCGTTGCCAGTACCGCTCCACAAACCGCGTCTAGCTGAGCGTTCTCTACCTGGCTCCGCCCCGCTTACCAGTCTGGATGAATGTGTCTTCTTTAACTCCTTGATTGTCAGGCTTCCACTCAGTTCAGTTTTCTGTCAGATCTGGCTGTTTTTGTTTTTTTAAATTGTTGTTTTTCCTCTTTTGGTTGTGCGAGGAGGCACAGTGTGTCTACCTATGCCTCCATCTTGGCCGGAAGTCCTAGATTCTGCAGGTTTCTTATGTGGGTCTGGGAAGTGTTAGGAAAGCGATGACAGCCAAAGGGAGTTCTGCCCACCCATCAGGCCCAGGACCTTTGAATAATGGGTCATCTTCAGATGAAGGCAAGAATGTCGATGCTAATATCCCTGGGTGTTGCTAGACATCACATTCAGGAAGGCAATAAAGAGATAGCAGAACCATTTGATCAAACACGTTCTCTTGCATTTTGTTTTCCTTCCAGTAAAAAATATTCAGGACACATCCCTGATTCCTAAGCAGAGATGTCCTTAATTTTGCAAAACCCTTATACAGGAAGCCTGGAAACCTCAGCCGCTAGACTGGCAGTAAAAGTGACTTTTTATGTGTCCTTGCACACGCCATTTGAATTTCTCTCTGTGGTTCATTCACATGCAAAATGGGATTAAAACCAGGTTTGTCAAATGTAATAATTTTTAATTCCTTTAAAGAAATATCAGCAAAAGAAGTTATTGTTCTTCTGAACATCCAAATCAGAATATTTTAACGTTTTCTTAATCCTCACCCATGGACATATTCTTACTACTTTTAGAGAGAGAGAGTGAGGGAGACAGAAAAGGAGAGAAACATCGATGTGAGGGAGAAGCATTGATTGGCTGCCTCCCATACACGCCAGGACTGGGAATCACACAGGCCTGGACCATGGATGAGACTGCAACATAGCTATGTTCCCTGACTGGGAATCAACCCCACAACCTTCTGGTTACAGGACAATGCTCCAACCAACCAAGCCATACTGGCCAGGGCCCAAATTAGAATATTTTATGTATTTATGTATGTATATATTTATGTATTTATTAAAATTGTTATTCTTTTACAGTTGTCCCAATTTTTCCCCTTTTGCCCTCCTCTGTCCATCCCACCCCCCACTCCCACAGTTAATTCCCACACTGTTGTCCATGTCCATGGGGCATTCATACATATTCTTTGACTAGTCCCTTTCCCTTCTTTCCACCTGGTTTTATCCCCTCCCCTCCCTTTTGGTCACTGTCTGTCCCATGTTTCCATGCCTGTGGTTCTATTTTGTTCATCAGTTTATTTTGTCATTAGATTCCTCTTATAGGTGAGACCTTATGATATTTGTCTTTCACCAACTGGCTTATTTCAGTAAACATAGTATTTTCCAGTTCCATCCATGCTGTTGCAAATGATAGGAATTCCTTCTTTCTTTCTGCTGCATAGTTTTCCATTGTGTAAACATAGCAAAATTTCTTTTATTTATTTATTTATTTATTTTTAGAGAGAGGAGAAGGGAGGGAGAAAGAGAGGGAGAAACAGCAATGTATGGTTGCCTCTCACATGGCCCTCACGGGGACCTGGCCCGCAGCCCAGGCATGTGCCCTGACTGGGAATCGAACCGGGACGGCTTGGTTCCCAGCCCGCGCTCAACCCACTGAGCTACACCAGCCAGGGGCGCAAAATTTCTTGATCCACTCATTTACTGATGGGCACTTAGGTCGTTTCCAGCACTTGGCTATTGTAAATTGTGCTATTATGAACATACAGGTGCATACATTCTTTTGGATTGGTGGTTCAGGATTCTTAGGGTATATTCCTAGCAATGGAATCACTGGGTCAAAAAGCAGTTCCATTTTTAGTTTTTTGAGGAAATTCTGTACTGTTTCCCACAATGGCTGCACCAGTCTGCATTCCCACAGCAGTGTACTAGGGTTCCCTTTTCTCCACATCCTCACCAGCACTTGTTGTTTGTTGATTTGTTAATTATGGCCATTCTGACAGGTGTGAGGTGATATCTCACTGTGGCTTTAATTTGCATCTCTCTTGATGGCTAGTGATGCTGAGCATCCTTTCATATATCTCTGGGCCCTCTGTATGTCCTCCTTGGAGAAGAGTCTGTTTAGGTCCTTTGCCCATTTTTTCAATTGGATTGTATGTCTTCCTGGTTTTGAGTCATATGAGTTCCTTACATGTTTCAGAGATTAAACCTTTGTCCAATGTATCATTGGCAAACATGTTCTCTCACATGGTTGACTCCCTTTTCATTTTGATGATGAAAGCAAAAAGAACCCCGAATAGCCTCAGCAATCTTGAAAAAGAAGAACAAAGTAGGAGGGATCACAATACATGATATCAAACTATATTACAAGGCCCCTGTAATCAAAACAGTCTAGTACTGGAATAAGAACAGACACATAAATCAATGGAACGGAATAGAGAGCCCAGAAATAAACGCGTGGCTCTATGGTCAATTAATATTTGACAAAGGCGGCACAAGCATACAATGGAGTAAGAATAGCCTCTTCAATAAATGATGTTGAGAGAACTAGTCCGGTACATGCAAAAAAATGAAACTAGACCACCAAATTAGAATATTTTAAAACATATAGAACCATTCCTTCAGAAAATGGAAAGTCTTTGCACTTCTACAGCCACCTCAGATATGTGTCTACCAACTAGGGAGCATTTTATCTCTTCTTTACTTTTTAAGTAAGAGATCTAAGTCAGAGATGACAGGACAGTACTTCATTCAGTAAGACTAGCCAAATAGGTCAGTTTAGTAAGACCAGTCAGAGAAAAGTTAATGGAAGATGTGGGGTCAGAGACCATGTGCCAGCCCTTTATATCCATTATCTGAGTTAATTTTCATAACGACAGGGAGCATACAGGAAGTATGAAGCCAGGAGAATAGCATGTGGTAGACCTAGAGGAATGGGAGAGTGCCTGTGGGGAAGCTATAAGGAACTGGGGTGGAGAAGGTCTTGGAAAGTAGCAAGAGGAGTCAGGAAGTGAAGTGGAGACCAATGCACAGTCACATGATGAAAATGGAGCATTGGGGAGATGGTCACACTTTTGCTGTTAATGTACAAGCTAGCTCTTTCCTGTCAATCATCTCTTGCTATGAAGAACACTGAAGACAACCTACTTAAAAATTCTAAGGCCGAGGCAGTCCATAAGAAGCATGACAAAATCAAGTATAACTACTGCACAGGGTATGGGAGAAGGGGAACCGACATCTTACAGAGTGTGAACTTGGACAAGTGATTTTAATGTCTGGGGCCCCAGTTTCCCACCTATTTATTCACAGACTAGACTGGATGATCTGTTCCCAGGTGCTTAGTGGCTATGCATTTTTGCATGCATGATTCCACTAAATCCTCTCCTGAATCCTACGAGGGTAATCTATCATTTCCATTCCTAATTTACAAATGAGAAAATGGGGGTACAGAGAAGTAGATAAACTTGCTTAGGGTTGCACACTGGCAAGGAGCAGAGCTGGGTTTTGAACCCTGGGCACTCTGATTCTAGAACCTGATTAATCCAGTGTAGAGAACAGCAGTTGTCAAAGTGTGGGCCTCTGATTCCTGAGGTACCCTAAGACCCCTTCAGGGAGTCCAGGAGTTCAAAAATATTCTCATAATTCCATTAAGACATTTTTAAATTTTTTTGTCCACCCTCCTTCTCTCATGAGCATATAGTGGAGTTTTTCAGAGGCTCCATAATATTTTCTATTGCAACACATGAAGTGCAGAAGCAGATATAAAAATCCAGCCACTTTTCATTAAGCCTAACATTAAATGTTTGCAAAAATGTAAATCAATACCACGTTTCCCACCTACTTTTACTTTTTGCTTTTGATAAAAACAGGTTTTCTACACTAAGAAATTGTATTTCTGGTAACTGATAAAATGTCTATAGTTACTATTTAAATAAACCAATAAGCAAATATTTAAAACATTCCTCAGTTTTAATTTCCAGTACAGTAAATGCTGATAAATGTACCTACATAAAAAAGCTCTTCAGATTCAACAATTATTGTTAAGAGTGTAAAGAGGTCTTAAGACCAGAAGTTTGAGAGCCACTTCCATAGAACATACTAGAGCATGCTGCTGCCTCTCAACATCTATGGTTACATGAACTCTTTTGTTTTTGAATCCCCTTTATCACCCCAACTCCCAAAAGATCTCTCAAGAGAACTCTGGACATTTTTCAGAGAATGGAATGGCTTCTGTAGAATGATAAATCAAAGGTTAACTTTTAAAATAAACAATTACCCCAAGTACAATTCTCATTCCTGCCTGGTCCACACTCCCACTGTACCATGGCATGTCGGTCCTGGGGGAACGAATGGAACGCCTTAAAAGGCAGGGTGGTCTCAGAACCCTCTGTCCTGTAGCCAGAGCTGTGAGGAGCGGTCGTACCAAAGTGAATCTGGATACAGTGCCCGAGTCCAGGAAAAGGACCCCTCAGCACACGACAGCATGCAGAGGGTGTGGGCCCGGTGCATTTAGCCATGGGACACACAACATTGAGAGGTTAATGTCCTGAGATCAAAGGAATCTTTTTGCATGTTTTCCACCAAATCCCATCTATTCTTCAACATTCAGAAAGATTTCTTAAGTACTAGGGAAAAAATATTGATCTCATTTATTTAGACATGACATTTGAACTCTTAATTTTCATCTATTTAGCCCTTAAATATATTGTCTTAGAATTTTGTCCAAATAGTAATGCTCAATATGCTTAAAACATGAACGTATCTTTCCCTCACAACTTTCACTTCTTGAGTTTACTATGCGTGAACATCCATCCAACAAAATGCATCACCAAATGCAAAAATTTGAGCACCGTTGTTTATTCTTTCTTGTCCTTAAAATTCTCTTCTCATTTAATCTATTGAACAACCTCACCATTAATAACTCTATTTTACAAATGAGATGAGTGAAACTTTGAGAGAGTAAATAACTCATTCAATTAGTAAATCATGGAGCAGGAATTTACATTCAGGTTATATGAGTTCAGAGATCAAGATCATACCAATACACTATATTATTTATTTTATATGCCTGGTAACTTATTCTCCTAACAGCAGCAACAGCTTAGCAACAACTATGACATTAACATCCTCGAGAACAGCAATAACAGTGACAACAACCAAAACAGCTGCCATTCATCGAGTTCTTACTATCCTCAGTCAGTGTAGTAGGCACTTTACATGAATTTCCTCTTTTAATTCACACCATACCCACATGAGGTAACTATTATCTATTGTAATTCTGTAGGTGAGGAACGGGGCTCAGAAAACTTAAATATTTCCTTGATATCACCCATAGTAAATGGTTGGATAAAGGGCTAGAATATGAATACAGATCTGTTTGACTCCAAATCTCCACTTCTAACCACAATGTTCCACTGTTTTATTTTAACGAGAAAGTTAGTTCATGGTGAGTAAAGGTCTCACAGTGATGCAAGATGCACTCTTTGGAATTAGACAGATATGAGTTTGAATCTCATTTTAAACAGACAACCTGTATGACTTCAGCAAAGTTATTAAGCCTCTGCTGTGAAAGCATCAACAATGCCAATCTTACAGAGCTTTGATTAAATAGGTTATGTATCTTACCTAGCACATGACAGGTATTCAGCAAACAAGAAAACCAAGGCTCAAAGAAACAAAGAAAAATCACTCACCCAGGGTCACAAGGAGACTCAACAGGGACTCCAAAGAACAATGAAATCAAGGGACTTTCCATTACTACATGCTGCCTCTATAAATAGAGGATTTTATTAAGTGACCTAGTTTCTCTATTTACATGAGTCCAGTCTCAGGACTGAAGAAATATACATTGCACAGAAGTAACTTATTATACATATGTGGTATATAATACCTGTTGTTATTATTACCATACCATTTTAAATGGAGAAAACTAAGATATACCCTCCTCAAAACCATAAATAACCGTTAAGATGCATCAAATGGCATTGACTTGGTGATTATACTTCTGGCAATCTAGTATCAAAGAGTTAAAAAAAAAACCTATTGATGCATACACAAAAACGTTTAGTGTGGTATTTATAGAATAATCATGAGAAATTAAAAATAATGGAATATCTTATAACAGGGAATTATTAAATAATTTAGAAGAATATCTACTCCAAAGGATATTACACATCTAGTCTCATGATGCTGTGAAGATTATTCAATTATAAAAAGTCATTTGTAGAATGATGTAAAGTGAAATCAGAAGAATAGAAAATTGTTTCTACTCCATAGTGATCCCAGCTATATTCTTAAAAAACAAGAAACTGAGAAACATTTAAAAAGACACTGGAAATATCCAGGTTGCTAGAAATTATCAGGGGTAATTTTCCTCATATCTTACATATTTTATTCTACATATTTTATCTAATGTTATAACATTTATTTTAATAATTAAAAGGCATAATGAAGAATTGCAATGCTGAATTCAATTGGAAATTTATTATAATGACTATGTCTTATTATAATAGCCACCAAAGATGTAAAGAGCGAACAGATGGATTAAAAATCACAGAGAAAGATTCAGCATCTATATGAATTTGACTCTGTTAATTCATCTTCTTGACTGGTAACCCTGTGAAATCTCAGGTCTAGAGCCAATCTTGCCTCTGAGCAGCTGCAGGAGGAAACATGATGCCTCCCTGGAACTGAGTAGTAAATCCAGTTTTTATTGCAATGCTATCTGGGGCATTTCACTGCTGTAAACAGCTGGCATTCCTGAGTCAGGCCATTCCCAGAGCAGGGCAGATTATGGGTGAAGACTCAGATCCTTCTATCTGGGAATGTAGTGCCTTCAAATAGAAAGGAATTGTGGGGCAGACCCTTAGAGAAAGTTGGTGATCAGACAAAGAACACGAGGTCTTCACTTAGCAACACTTTGGCCCCAAAGGTTGTAACAGGGAGGAGGAGGACCCTGTTTTACCATATCCTTACCGTTATCAATTAGACGCTTTCTCACTATTTTCAATCCCTCATTCACCGCATTTCTCAGCTTCTCATGGGACTCTGGGAAGGCCGAGTTGTTCATCATCAGGACACTGATCTGGTAGGTGCCATCGTTGCAGTTCCGGCTCATCTGGCTGGTCCAAATCATCAGTGCTGGACAGAGGAGCAGTGACCACAAAGACAAGCCCAACAGTGGTGTCTTCATGACCTCGCTCACCGCAGAACCATACTCCTTGTGCTCAGTTGCTTTACTCCGGGCTTTTAGGGAGACAGGAACTCCAGCTAGACAGCTTCTAGCTGGGTCCCTCGTTCTACTCTTCCACCTGTTCCTTTCTGGTCATACCTCACTGGTCACATGGACCATACGATACAGCCTGCTTGCCAGTAATTAGCAGCTACATTATGGTAGGAGATAAACCAAAGTTCGTTCTGTGTGTTTGCTCACAGAAAGGTCAGAGTTATAAACAAGGAGATTACCTGGGCCTCACCCAATAAAAATACAATTTATGACACATCACTGGGAAGAGGAAAAAGAGGAAGAGAGAAGTGTAGTGTGTATATGAAAAGCTTTATAATATGGAAAAAAAGCCAAAAGGCTCAACAAAAGCACAAATATGATAGACTATGCATGTTTAGGTTATAAGTGTGCATTGAAACTGAATCTTTAACTAGGAAGAGCTGTTTTCCAATCACTCAGTGACTATTTATTAAGACTTGACTACGTATTGGGCATTGGCAAGGCACTGTGCATACCGCCGTGAATGAAATGAATACATTAACATCCTTATAGTACATTCATTCTAGTAGGGAAGATAAACATTAAACAAATGCTTATGAATAACTAAATTCAACAATGAAAAAAGTGCAAAGTGCTGTGAAAGCACACGGAAGACTAACCAAACCTATTCTAGAAAGTCCAAGAAGTGTTCCTGATAAACTATCCTTTAAGTTGAACCCTGAAGGATGGACAGGAGTTAGCTAAATGGAGAGGGCATGTGAGGGAGGGGGACAGCTTGTGCCAAGTTCCAGATATAGAAAGTGGCGTGGATACTTGAAGGACTGAAGGACATACAGAATGGCTGGAGTGGAGAAAACTGGGAGTCCAGTGGCAATAAAAGATGCCAGAGGAGTAGGTAGGGTATTTCCGTAAGCCATTAAGGATTTGGAACTTTATCAAGAATCAAGAAAAGGATATGATCAGATGAAATTTGTCAAGGCCACTTAGACTGCTAGGGAAGAACTAACCTGGGGAGAAGCAGGAGAGGGCACAGGGAGCAAATTAGAGGCTGTTTCTGCGGCCCAGTTCAGAGGTAAAGGAGGCCTGGACGATGGCAGTGGCATGGAGATGGCTTCAGGAGACATCTAAAAGGTAAAATGGATCAGATTTGATATTGCATTAGATTTGGGGCATTAGAAATGGAGAAGAGTCAGCCCTAGCTGGTGTGGCACAGTGGATTGAGTGTTGGCCTGAGAACCAGAGGGTCGCTGGTTTGATTCCCAACCCAGGGCACATGCCTGGGCTCCCGGCCAGGTCCCCAGTAGGGGGCGCATGAGAAGCAGCCACACATTGATGTTTCTCTCCTTCTCTTTCTCCCTCCCTTCCCCTCTCTAAAAATAAAGAAGTAAAATCTTAAAAAAAAAAAAAAGAAATCGATAAGACCAAGAAAACCAGAAAGTTTACAAATATGTGGAAACTAAACAACAGACTCTTGAACAACTATTGGGTCAAAGTGGAACTCAAAATACAACTTAAAAAGTACATGGAGACAAATAAATGAAAGCACAACATACCAAGGATGTAGCAAAAGCAGTAGTAAGAGAGAAATATATAGTGATAAACATCTACACTAAAAAAAGAAAGAAAGATCTTTTATAAACAACCTAAACTTATACCTCAAATAATTAGAAAAAGAACAAACTAACCCAAAATTTAGCAGGCTGAAGGAAATAATAAAGATTAAAGCAAAAATGATTCAAATGGAGAATATAAAAAGCAATAGAAATAAGTTAAATAGGGAATAGAAAATACCGACAAAACTAAGAATTGGTATTTTGAAAACATAAATAAAATTGACAAACTTCAGTCCTAGCTAACAACAACAGCAGCAACAAAAAGACCAAAATAAGTAAAATAAAAAATGAAAGATATTACAATGGATGTCTCAGAAATAAAAAAAGAACATAAGGGACTATTATAAACAATTATACATTAACAAACTGAGTAGCCTAAAAGAATTGTATAATTTCAAAGAAAGATACAACCTACCAAAACTGAATAAAGAAAAATCAGAAAGCCTGAACAGACCGATAATAGATAAGGATATTGAACAGTAGTCAAAAACCTCTCAATAGAGAAACCTGGGACCAGATGTCTTCATGGGTGAATTCCACCAAACATTCAAAGATGAATTAATACCAATTGTCCTGACACTCTTCCAAAAACAAAGACAGAAGAATGAACATTTCCAAACTCATTTTATGAGGATAGTATCACCCTAATACCAAAGCCAGATAAAGAGATCAAAAAAGAAAACTACAGCCCAATATCCCTGATGATGCAAAAATCCTCAATTAAATACTAGCAAAATGAATTCAGTAGCACAGTAAAAGTATCATACACCATGATCAAGCGGGACTTATCTCTGAGATGCATGGATAGTTCAATGTATTCAAACCAATGTGTAATACACATTAACAAAATGAAAGAAAAAAAACCAGATGATCATCTCAACAGATGTGGGAAGAGCATTTGGCAAAATTCAACACACTTTTATGATTAAAGTTCTTAACAAAATAGATATGAAAGGAATTTATCTCAACACAATGAAGGCCATCTATGAAAATCCCACAGCTAATAGAATCAATGGGGAAAATTGAAGGTTTTCCCTCCGAGATCCAGTACAGGGCAAGGATGCCTACTCTTACCACTCCCTTTCAGTATAGCACTGGAAGTCCTAGCCAGAGCAATTAGAGAAGAAAAAGAAAGAAAAGACATCTGTGAAAGAAAATCTTCCTTGTGTTTCTCCTACTTCACTTCTGACACCAGATGTGAATTATTGAAATATTTCATTATTTCCATGAATGAAATAATTCTCTGACACCAGCTGGGTGTCACAATTTAACTCAATTGTGGCACCATGTACCCAGAGATAGTGTCAGATCCCACAGATTAAAAAACCGAGTCCTACAAGACTGCTGCCCCAACTTCTTATGCACATTTGGTGGCCAAACTTGGACTAAAATTTAATTTTCTACCTGTTTTTTTTTTTGGATCCTTGGTAACAGTTTCTTATTATTTATATTTATTTTTTAAATATATTTTATTGATTATGCTATTACAGTTGTCTCATTTTCCCTTTATTCCCCTCCAGCCTGCATACTTCTTTTCTCTCCCTTTAGTTCATGTCCATGGGTCATACATATAAATTCTTTGGCTTCTACATTTTCTATACTATTCTTAACCTCCCCCTGTCTATTTTCTACCTACCATTTATGCTACTTATTCTCTGTACCTTTACCCTCTCTCCCCCTCCCACTCCCCCACTGATAACCCTCCACGTGATTTCCATTTCTGTGATTCTGTTCCTATTCTAGTTTGCTTAGTTTTTTTTTGTTTGTTTGTTTAGGTTCAGTTGTTAATAATTGTGAGTTGTTGTCATTTTACTGTTCATATTTTTTATCTTCTTTTTCTTACATAAGTCCCTTTAACATTTCATATAGTAAGGGCTTGGTGATGATGAACTCCTTGAACTTGACCTTATCTGGAAGCACTTTATCTGCCCTTGAATTCTAAATGATAGCTTTGCTGGATAGAGTAATCTTGGACAGAAGTCCTTGCCTTTCATGACTTGGAATACTTCTTTCCAGTCCCTTCTTGCCTGTAAGGCTTTTTTTTTTTTTTTTTTGAGAAATCAGCTGATAGTTTCATGGGAACTCCTTTGTAGGTAATTGTCTCCTTTTCTTTTGCTGCTTTTGAGATTCTCTCCTTATCTGTAATCTTGGCTAATGTAATTATGATGTGTCTTGGTATGTTCCTCCTTGAGTCCTCCTTGGGACTCTCTGAGCTTCCTAGACTTCCTGGAAGTCTATTTCCTTTTCCAGATTGGGGAAGTTCTCCTTCATTATTTGTTCAAATAAGTTTTCAACTGCTTGCTCTTCCTCTTCTCCCTCTGACACCCCATATGACTCAGGTGTTGGAATGTTAAAAGATGTCCTGGAGGTTCCTAAGCTTCTCCTCATTTTTCTGAATTCTCGTTTCTTCATTCTGTTCTGGTTGAATGTTTCTTTCTTCCTTCTGGTCCACACCATTGATTTGAATCCTGGTTTGCTTCCCATCACTGTTGGTTCCCTGTACATTTTCCTTTATTTCACTTAGCATAACCTTCATTTTTTCCTCTAATTTTTGACCATATTCAACCAATTCTGTGAGCATCCTGATTACCAGTGTTATGAACTGTGCATCTGATAGGTTGGCTATCTCTTCGTCACTGAGTTGTGTTTTTTCTGGAGCTTTCATCTGGTCTTTCATTATGGCCATTTTTTGTGTGTGTTGGTGTGCCTGTTACGTAGTAAGGGGCGGGGCCTTAGGTGTTTACCAGGGCGGGGTAACCTAGGTCGTTGCATTGTGATGCCGTCTGTGGGGGAGGGGTCCAAGAGGGAACAGTGCCATTTGCTCCACTCTCTGCTGTCTTTCAGTCACTTCCCTCACTACCCACAAGCAAATTGGGCCCTTCTGGTGCTGATTCCTGGGTGGTTGGGTTTGTGTATGTTCTAGGACCGTGTGGGTCTCTCCAACGAACTCTCCTGTGAGGTTGGGAGTTTTTCCTGCTGTCCCCACAGGTGTTTTCAGTCAGAAGTTTGAGGCTTTATTTTCCCTCACTGGAACCTTGGGTTGTGCGGTCTGTCTCACTCTGTCTGGGTTGTTCCTTCTGGTTTATCTGCATGCGAATGTGGGACTGCCCAGTCTGCAATCTGTCACCTAACTGGATCCACAGCCACAGCTTTGCCTGACCCGGTCCTCTAGCCACTGCCTTGCCTCGAGTCCTCTCCACCTGGCTGCCTGTTTCCACCCCTCCTACTGGTCTGGATGAATGTTTCTTCTTTAATTCCTTGGTTGTCAGACTTCCATACAGTTCAATTTTCTGGCAGTTCTGGTTGTTTTTTGTTTTTAAATTTGTTATCCTTCTTTTTGTTGTGTGAGGAGACACGGTGTGTCTACCTATGCCTCCATCTTGGCTGAAAGTCTAATTTTCTACCTGTTAATTCATTGCTATTCCCACTTGGTAGGAGAAAAAGTAGACTATTTTTTTTTTTTTTTAATTTGGTCTGGGAATTGCGAATATAAAAGGAAGTCATGTCAGGGGTGGAGAAGGTGGAAAACTACCATGTGCTTTTAATTCAGATAAAAAGACTGAAGGTAGAAGCAGTTCTAGGACTCATCTAATTATAGCATGTAACCAGGAAAGATTTTCAAATGTGAAGGACCAAGATAACAGTCCTTCCTGGATCCTTTAAGGCAAAAATTATGCCTTGTCTATGTTGTAGAACTACTGGCATGCAGATCACAATGAAAGGGAGGCAGGTTCTGCTGGGAAAGTTTCAAGGGTCAAAAGCAAATAATGGAACACCTGGGTTAGCAGGTTTATAAGACATATTCTTCAATAGAATGCAAAGCCTCTGAAGATAGGAGTAAAGAAGGGAAGGGGCAGCTGAATAAGTCACCTGTATGTGCTACTCCCTCATTTTGGCAACACTTAGGGTCTCTTTTATTTGCTTCCTACTAAGATCCCCTTCTCACCTCCTCCAGGCCTACAGGAACACACTGCATCGCTATACTCTATAGCAGTCTTTTATTGTTTTGAGATGCAAAAATGAGTTTTTCAAAAGGAATCATACTAAGAACTAATGAAACTAAAACATGAAAGTTTTTTTTCTTCACTAAACATAAAAGTAGAGATTCTGATGTAAATTTATTGAGGAAAAGTAGCCACAGTAAAGTATTTCTTAACTGACGGTTTCATGGACTCACCAGATTTACTGAAATACACGCTGAATCACTGAGTCACTGAATGCCTGCTGCTCCCTTCTCTTAAGTCATTTGCTTACCGGGGGCTTCTTTTGTTTGTGCTTAAATTGCCAAGTTAATTTACTACATTATATCCATCATGAAATGTTATGTAATCTGACAAAATACATATGAAAACCTCTGGATGTCTTAAACAAAGGCACATCACTAGGAAATATGCTGTAGCAAGACTGCTATGAAACATTGGGGAATGAGAAGAAAAAACACAAGCAAAACTTGCCCTTAGCTTGTCAATTGCCTTAATACATCAAACACTAAAAACAGTACAAGATACACTAAGGGTATGGTTTACTTAAAAAAGCTGATTCAGAGCTCTAATCTGGGGTTCGGAAATAATTTCTTGCTTTGACATCAACCAATTGATGAATACATAAACATGAGTGTGTTTTGAGATGAAGTAAAAATTTTAAGTTATAAATATATAAGTTTTTAGTAACTTCTGCTTTAACTAATTTTTTTCCTGTGGAGGAAATACTTACTGGCCCTATTTGCATAGGGTAACCTAAGGCCAGATGGAGCACTAAAATACTTTGACATTGGTGAGCACTCAGGTGGGTCTGGATATGCAAACCTTCTGAGCTAGGCATAGAGAAACACAAACTGCTTTACATAATGAGGAAATTTCAAGGTGCCAGGGCCAGTCAGGAAGAAGGTAGTAGGAAGGGAGGTAGAAAGAGAAAAAGAAAAAGCGGGGCCAACAAGAGGGCAAGAGGCTGGGAGCTGCATAGAAAGAAAAGGCCAGTGAGAAGGGCCTGGTGAGAAGGCGGCTGAAGACTTTTAAGAACAAGAACATATAAAATAACTGAGGTTGCTTGCATTTTCCATGAGGAAAGAATGCCTTACTTTATCCATATAACAGCTATTTATGGAGTACCTTCTAATTGTTCTTAGCATTTGAGTTACAAAAAGCATGAACAAATTTCTGCCTTCACAATAATTGTATCCTACTGGGAACTTAAAATGGATAAAACTGGCAAGCTCTTCCCAAACCTTTAGTCAAGTCTGTGCTGTACACAACTTGCCTAATTTTCGGGGTGTATGAAAAGACGCTCAGATCAGTGTCAGATGGATGGGGTAAGAACTGGAACAGGATGGCTAGATGATGCGCAGAAGCAGGAGTTTCAAGTCAGAGATGATCGTGGCAACTCAAGACTTCGGGACTTGATGAAATACCAGGGAGGGTTTTGGGACTTTCTACAAGCATGTAATGAGATTCAATGTAATCTCATCTAGATCACAAGGTAGCATGGCTCTATTGAAAACCGAATCACTGCTGTATAGACTAGCTGCCTATCTAAATCTAGTACCAGTGACCGGGATGCTTCTGTCGGACAGGCTGGTTTCTTTTCCTGAAGAGATCTGTTTCCTGGAATCTTCCCCTCTACCACCCCAACAGAAACTCTACTTAATCCTTGAGCAAAGTCTTCCTTTCCCTCCTTCCTGAGTCCAGTTTGTGCTCGTTAGGGAAGGGCTGAGTGAGTTGATAATTACATACTGACCAGTGGTAGCTAGAAATCTGGTAAATTTCCTAGTGACTCTGAGATTAGCTCTCTGTCCAGGTGGCTGTGTTTATATACTCTGGGAAGTATGTGTTGGAGATAGTAGTAATGTATCTTAGCTGTAATAAAGTTTGTTGTGCTCTGGCAATCGCTTTATTTGTCTTCCCTTACTTCAAACACAACAGAAGGAAACAGGCAGTCCATTCCCTAGGCTGTCAGTGTGCATAGTTGGGCTGATAGTCCAATCCTGAAAAAATGAACTCTGTTTTCCTGTAGAGAAGCCAGCTATTACTCCCGGCCCCCACCCCTGCGTAGCTGAAGGATTACTTCCTCATACTGGAGTCATTCAAGTTAAAATGAGAGCTAAGGAAAGAGAACAGTGATCAGCTCCCGGGAGTGCAAACTCCTCATGAACAGAGTAATTGTCAGTTTTGTTTATCGAAACATCCTTAGCAGGTAGTTGGAAAGGCAGGGCAGGCATTAAAGAACAGAATGATGTATCTTGAGACAAAGAAGAGCTTGAGTTCTAGAGGAGTGTTTGGTATTCTTAAACACAAAACACAAAACCTGGAGCTAGATTTGAATCCTGTATTAGCTGTTTGCTAAGCATATGGACTTGGGCAAGCTACTTAAATTTGCTGATGTTCAGTCTTCTTATTTCTAAAATAAATTTATCAGGCCAGGGCTCTACATGATAATTACCTTGCCACAATGAAGGTCTTATCGCCTATCACTCTCCTCCTTGCTCACGGTTCCACCCACTTAAAGGACATTTGTCTCAGCTGTTCTTTCTGCGGGCAACTCTTTGCCACTTGGTATGTCTGTTGTTATCAGATTTCAGCTCAAATGGCACCTCCTAGAGGCATTTCTTGTGATCATCTGGTTTAAAGAACACCTCATTCCCCTAGTAATTCTCTGTTAAATTACCTTGCTTTATTTTCTTTATAAAAGTTACCATTATTTGATACTACCTCATTAATTAATTAATTAGCTTCCCACATTAGAATTTAAGCTCTGTGATTTCAAGGAATTGAATTGTCTTGCTCATTTCTATATGTCCATCTCGTAGAACAATGCAGTCAAAATTCAGTAAGTATTTATTGAATACATGAATTTTTAAAAGGACCTTGAGGAATTAAAAGAAAAGGTGGATGTGGCAGGGATTTGAAAAGTACAAAGACTTAAGGTGGTTTATCGTAATTTTCAGTATTAATCTCCTAATGATGTTTATCTCCTTACAATTATTTCTCATTTTTCACACATTGCAACAGGGTGGAATTGCGGGTTCAGCATGCATGTGAATCTATTTTCAAGTTCACAGGGTAATGACAACCTTTGTTTCAGAAATAGCTGAACCAATATATACTCCTTTTAGCAAAACAAGAGACTCCGTGCAATACTTGCTCTTGTACTTTTAAATTCTTGCAGTTAGTGAGTTAAAAAATAGCATTTCACTGTGATCTTGATTTGTAATTCCCTGATGACTCATCAAACTGAACATCTTTTCCTATGCTTATTGGCCATGTTTATCTACTGTCTTTACTCATTTTTCTGTTGGCTTGTCTGGACTTGGTTTCAATTTTTATCCAACTGTTTACCTAGTCCATTGCGTTATTCTTGGGTAACAGGTCAAATTACATATCCAATATTAGGAGTTTCCCTACACACACTATGCCAAACTACTCTGGAATTTGTCCGTGCTGTTTGTTCTCCAAGTCTGGTGTGGCCTTTTCCTTTGCAATGAGCCTTTGGTTCAGAACAAATATTACCTGGTCTTTGAAGATTCCCCTAAACCTGACAAAATTTGTTTTGCACACCAATAGCATTTCATTCATACAATTCTGTTAGAACAAACCAGATGTGTACAACTACACAGATGTACTTCCCTGCCTCTCTCTTTACTTGGAAAATAGAAGCTTCTTGGTGGCAGGGACTGTGCTTATTTACTCTCTGAATCTTCAAAAGTTAACAGTACTTGGAACAAAAGAGTTATTAAATATTCAAAATTCAGAAGAGATGACTTTGCTATAGGATCTAATTTCAACAGCCTTCTATTCACACTATAAGAGAGGCATTATAGAGAAGTTTTAAATGAAGTTCTTTATTTAACCAACATCTGTAGCAAGGCATTTTATTAGTCAACTTCAGAAAATCTCAGTTCCAATTTCAGATGTCCTGTTGTATTTTCAAACCATGTGACCCGTTTTGGTTTGGAAAATACGATTGTTTTAGCACTGGGTGCTACTATGGGACTCATAATGACAGATAAAAATAAAGATTTCCTGTGCTCAGACAATTTTGTTATATTTTATAAAGAGCATCAAACATGAACAAAAATAGCTATGCTATAAGAGAGAATATAAATTCTGTTTGACAGGTACAAAGAATTGAGTCTATTACCAAAAATACAAATGAACAAAATAGACAATTCCAGGTAAGTTAAATACTTACGGAATAGATATTTTAAATTGTCATATGAATACTTATTTCCGTGCTTCACTGGGGTCCTAACTTTCATCCTTCAGCGTCAATAATTTGATTCATGTTAAATTGGGGATTTAATAGGTATATTATCTGCCTACTTAAATTCACTGATTCACACTCAACAAATATAAAGACAGAAGTTTACCCGACTCTGCTGTTTCCTTTAAGTAAAACCTTCCCCAACCCCCACTTGCATTAAAGGAAAATGAGCTTGCGGGACTCTCACTCCTCTAGAAATTTAATCAACACCAGCATCATGAGTGCTTGTGGAGTATGAGAAAGTACTCGGATGTGAAATGTCAGCCAATAGGGACAGGGGCCCTCCATGGCAGAAGCGGTGGCATAGGAGTTAAGAATAAAGGGGGTGGGATCCAACAGGGTTGGGTTCAAATCCTGGCTCCAATTTTTTTTTTTTTACCTCCCTTCCCCCCACCAGTTTCCTCATCTGTGTAATGATAATTAATAATACGGTCACTCACTGTGAAACGTGTCCTTAGGCTATTTCATTGTTGTATGGAGATCGTACACATGCACAAACCTAGGTGGCATAGCCTATTTTACACGTGGGCGAGAGAGTCCAGGCTATCGCTGGTGGGCCACAAGCCTGTAGAGCATGTTGCTGTTCAAAACAACAGGAAATTAAATCAAGCACCAAAAAAAAGGTGCAAATAAGACTCATGGTAAATAGCAGATGTATGAGGCTGCTGATGGTGTGATATAATATACTATTGTATTTTGCCCTGTATAATGAGCACTTTTTTGCCCAGATTTTTGAGGGAAAAGTAAGGGTCTGCATTATACATGGGTAGTACTAATTCCATATCTATATAAATGTTTTTCATTCTTTTATTTAGCTTATGTGTTAAAAGTGTAACTCTAGGAAGCAATGACGATATCTGTATGCAAAATAATACCCTGCAATATGATAATTGGTTTTGTTTCTAAATATAAATAAATAAAAAATTGAATTAAAAATTAAAACGAAAGATTTTCTTCCTGAAACTTTGGGCCAGAAACATGGGTGCTCATTATACACAGCAAAATACGGTATTTTATAGCAGTTTTTTTTAAGTAGAAAGAATACACCCTAAAATAATCATAAAAAGTATAGTAAATACACAAAGGCAGCAGCAGTCATTTATTGTGATTATCAAATAGTGTGTGCTGTCCATAATTACATGTGCTATGTTCTTCTTTTACATGACCGGCAGGCAGCATAGCAGGCTTGAGTGCACCCGCGCCACCACAAACACCCCAGTCGTGCCTTGCACTATGACCTTACCATGGCTACAGTGTAACTAGGTGACAGGAATTTTTTTCCTCCATTATAATTGTATGGGACCCTATTTGTATATTCAGTTCCTCATTGACCAAATTGTCCTTATGTGGCACATGACTGTAAATATTTCATAACTTTGCTGGAGAATTGAATGGAACAACAAAATAGCAAGTGTTCCAAAGTGCCTGGCACACCAAAAAATGGTGTAATGAGGGAATACAAGAAATGCTTCCCTGAGTGTATTTGAGACATACATAGCTGTCAAGGATGGGAAACTCCCAGGGAGTCACTCTGGACAACCACATCCATGAAGCTAATGGACTTCAGGATGTTTAGACAAGCCAGAGCTGGGGATCACCCGGCATTTAGGGGGTCCTAAGCGCCTTCCCTATTTCCATCACATAAAAAAGGGTTAGTTAGTAGTACAGGGAGGCCGTCAACTGAGTTATGTAGCACCTGGCCTCACTGGCAGCCCCAGCTGGCCTGCACGTTAGGTGGGCCCCCCTATCTCCAGCCCTACAGTGACCTCTAGAAAACGCCTTCAAACGGGCGGCTTCTGCGCCACACAGCCGGACCAGTGAGCAGGACCCCGCTATTACACAGTTCTCTCGCCCATGCCATTTTCACCCAACTTAGTAGAACCAACCCACCACGCAGCTCCCTTCCACAGGCCCGCGAGCGGCTCTGAAAATAACCTTTACTCTAAAGCCAGGTCTTATCTCCAGGCTGAAATGGGCCCCATGACAGTCTCCTGAGCAACAGTGGGGCGTGGACCCTGGGTAGGATGCTGCCTCTCGCCCCCGGCCGCCCTGTGGGCTAATTCCTGTATTTCCCCCGTCAGGGGTTCGGCACCAACTCCGGGTACCAGATCTGAGAGAGGGACGTTCACTGGCTCTGCGATGCTAACTTTGTGCACATGGCCCATGGGTAGTGCAGAGGCCACGAGCTTGACCCGGCCTTGGATGTCGCCTGCACTTGGCCGTCTTGTCATCAGCGTCTGAGCTTGGCCGCCAGTTAATCAAAACGTCAGCAAAAAAAATTAAAACATTCATACTCCGCAATACTCTCGCAAACCACATTAGGACTGACTTCGAGCTTTCTGCCTTGCCTGCAGCAGGCGCTTTCCTATTGGACACTGCACTGCAAGGGCAGGCACCTTGCAGTGTTGGGGAAGAACCGCCCCTCTGACGTTGTGGCCCTAACGTCCAATAAGAGGCGTAATGTCAAGCTAGCCCTGATTTACATGGAAGCCACTCCAAACTTGTTCAGAGCCAGAGGCCTGAGCTGCCTAGAAACCCTCTGCCACTCCTAAAATGTGGAATTTGTAGAGACGCTTCCTTCTTAACAGATACCAAAGTAGTCAGACTTCCCAGGTGCAGCGCTGCGTTCCCCACTTGGAGCTTGACTGCTCATTCCAACCCTCCTCCCAAACCTCAAACGTTGGGCCTGTAACTCAGAGACACCCCCCGGGGCAGTTGCTTCAACCGCAACTTTACTACTTCGAATGGCATCTGGAACACTTCATCAAAAGCACCAATCTGCATTTTGATCCAACATTCACACGATAGGTAGTATTAAGGACTCTTTTCTTGACGCGTTTGGGGGTCTTAAAAGAGTCTTGTGGAGTCTGGAGGTGAGCTGCAGAAGCCATACAGAATGAGAGTGGCGTTTCAGTGCACACACCACAGCCATGGCCAGACTGTCTTGCGCTTGGCAAACTACGTGTAAGTCGCCACAGGACGAATCGCATTCTCCAGAAAGTCTTCAAGCTCACTGAGTCTCCTGGTAGGTGAACGCAGAGGCTTGACACCACCTTGTTCCGCAAGACGGTGAATAGCAGGCTTCATAACAGATGGATATTTTCTCTAAGACCCGGTGGTGCTCGGTGCCTCCCTTACCCAGACCTTTGCCGCCTTTACCTGGATCAGGCATCCCTGCGGTAGTATCTTACCTGGACAGAAGAGTAAGCAGCCAACAGTTCTGTGAGATTAGACCAGGGCTTCTGTTCCTCGCAGCAGACCTAGTTGAAAACCTCAAGAAAGTGAGCAGAGCTCTAGGCCCCCAGGAGACTTTTTTTTTCCTCTCTCCACAATAGTGAGTCAAATAAGTAGTAAGCAGAACAAGACTGATTATTTTTGTTTGCTTTTTTGGCAAAACTTATTGTTATTTTTGCCATAAAACTGAGGAAAGACTCAAGAGAATGTATCTTATCTTTTCTCAACGTTTAAAGTAGGCCAAATCCTTTGCGTGCTCAGCGTCCCTCCCTCCAGCTCTCTATTTCCCACCTCCCTGCCAGCCCTTGGTCTGTCTCTCTCATGTGCATTCAAATTCTAATTCTATATTTTTCAAATGGAATGCTTACTCCTATAATAACCATTTCCAGACTAATGTGAAAATCAATAGGAACCAGTGATGCTCTACATCTTGTTGGATTTCAAAGCAATTGCTTTACAGCTTTTCACCTGTGTATCTCTTTAAGTCATTAGTGGGGAAGGAAAAAAATTTTTAATGGTTCTCGGTTCTCTTTTCTGGCCCAATGGAAAATTAAAATTATTTCAAAGGTCTAACTTTCCCTCTCATTCCCTCCCCAAACTTTTCCCTCACTGCTGATTTTGCATAATCTGCAGATTTCCCTGACTCCTCCGCTCCCTCACCCCAATCACGTATTCGCTTTTCAGCCAAATAACAATTTCTGTAGTTTCATTTAGTTGAAATGCTGTAAATTTCTTATTTCATTGAAATCTGAGGTTCTTACTTTCATTAAAAAATTCAAAGCTCTTGTAAAATAATGGATGCCATGATTGTGGCTACAAGCAGTGATTTATACTACAAATCCCCAATTAGGAGGCTCTCCATTTTTTCTTAGGGAAATCCCTAAACAAAAACAAAACTCCGTGGTGTCACCAGTCTAGGAAGCAGGACTCTGTCTTCCCAAAAGGTTTTACTGTGATAAAAGGCAGCAGGATTTAGAAGATGATTTAAAACTTTTTTCCAGGTACCTAACATCTTGAGGAATAAACATAAATAAAAATTGTGCTTCCTGTCCCTAGTCTTGTCCTGACTAGTGTGGCTGAATGGCTTTGTGCATCATTCTGCAAACCAAAAGTTAGTCAGTTTGATTACAGGTCAGGGTACATGCTGGGTTGCAGGCCAGATCCCTGGTTGGAGGCACGCAGGAGCTAACCCATCTGTTTCTCTCGCACACTGATATTTTCCTCCCTCTCTTTCTCCCTCCCTTCCCCTCCCTCTAAAAATAAATTAAAAACTCATAAAAAATGTTTTTAAAAAAAGGTGACTTGAAAGAGCCCTTGGAACACTAGGTAGCTGAAAAAAACTTGAATAGTTGAATTGTACTATATGATTTTAAGCCTTGACTCAGAGGGAAGAAGAAAAGCCTATTAGATCCTGAATAGTCAGAATTCTTGTAATGGTAAAATAGATTTATTTATTTATACTGACCATGACTAAGACATCAAGGTTAAAACATTTTCAAGTTAGAAATCTCTCTTGTTTACAAGAATAAAATGAACAACATTGTGAATGATAATAATAATAATAATAATAATAATAATGTTTTAAAATCTTCCCATGATATAGGCAAAAATGTAAGCAAAATTTACAAAACTCATTCCAGGAACATTTTTTTTAAAAACTGCATCAGAGATTTGCATGTCTATTAATTCAGTTTATGTAACAGTTATTGGATGCTTACTAACATATTTAATCTTCAAAACACTTTGGAATAGGTACAGAGAGGTTCAATAACTTACCCAGGGTCAGCTGGGAAGTGGTTAGAGCCAGGATGACCATGTAACCATGACAGCACACTGCTTCTCAGCTCCAAAGACATTTGTTCAGCCCCTACTACTGTAGATAAGAATTTTTTTCAACTATACATAGATAGTTGAAAAAAATTTTTCAATGAAGTAAAATCTTTATTGGTGGGTGAGAGGGTAAATTTAGTGGATACTATAAACCACATAAAATATTGTTTATTTTAATAAGTATTTAACATTACATCACACAGCCATGTAATTGTATAATTATGGAAAATATTGAGGTAAATGAAATTACCTCAGTGAATTAGTAGAAAGTAATTTCTAATTAAAAAAAAAACCCTTATGTTGTTCCAAATGCTATGGCTGTGCAAAGACAGTTGCTGCTTTCTTTAGTCTTTTCATGACCTCTGAGTGCCACCAGAATGTCTTACTTAACCTTACCTACCATTGGGCTCATCTACAAGTACTTCATAGTTTTCGTGGACAATGTGATCTGAGGTACTTATGACCTTAGACTAGGCTAAAGCCGAGGCCAAGACGTTCAGCCTCAGCAACTAAGAGCCTGCATCATCTGTACAATCCAGAGCTTCTTTTCAGGCTTAAAACTTCAGACACAAGAGGTGTTTAAGTTTTGAGCTTATTCCTGCCCTCTCTGAAAAAAGCACTCACGTCTAGCCTAGCACTCTAGTTTCACAGCCTTTAGAAACCCGACTGGCAGCCTGTGATCCGCAGAGCTGTGCGGGGAGTCCAGTTTCATCTGGTCTAGTTAAAATCAGTTGGCCAACTCCATACGGAGCTTCTCTTGGAGCCCGCTCCTCACACTGCTGGGTAATCAGCTGGAGTCCCTGGGTTTACAGGAGGCCAGGCACTTATTTCAAGGAACAAAGTGCCTGGTATTGGGCAGGCAGAATTCGGTAAAGAGTTTGTGATTTCTCTTGAGAACCAGTGTTGCCCACAAGTGCCTTGCCACAAGTGCGTGCTCTGGAATTATTTAACTACGTGCCTAGGATGCTGTATTATGTGAGAAATGCAGCCTAGAGGGCGCGCCGACGTCTGACACACCGTGCGCGACCTCAAGGGACATTTATTTCTTGAGCTCTTCGTACATGTGGACGAAGTATCTCTTCTTCCGGATCTTCCTAACCATGCTTCCTTAATTCTTAAGACTTTATTTTCCGGAGTGGGAGTATGGACATTGAAATCTCAGGATCCAATAAATTCCAAGGAGCCAACCCAAAGCAGAGATTTTCTGTTTTGATTGGACAGAACTGGAGAAGGCGGTCTCTCTGCTAGCATGCTAATTGGGAGTAGAGCCTGCCTATCATTGGTTATCGGAGCCGAGAATATTGCGGCGTCCAATGGGAAGGTAGTTTCCTAGTGACCGCAAAGTGTTGAGAGAGGCAGTTCCGGTGTGTTACGCTTGGTTCCTATACTCGGACGGATCGCTGCTGTCTTTTCTCTCCGTGAAGTTTTAGGCGAGAGGTGAACATGTCTGGTCGCGGAAAGCAGGGCGGCAAAGTGCGGGCAAAGGCCAAGTCCCGGTCCTCCCGCGCAGGACTGCAGTTCCCAGTGGGCCGAGTGCACAGACTGCTGCGCAAAGGTAACTACGCGGAGCGAGTTGGCGCTGGGGCGCCGGTGTACCTGGCGGCGGTGTTGGAGTACCTGACTGCCGAGATCCTGGAGTTGGCCGGCAACGCTGCGCGCGACAACAAGAAGACCAGAATAATCCCTCGCCACCTGCAGCTCGCCATTCGCAACGACGAGGAGCTAAACAAGCTGCTGGGAAAAGTAACCATCGCTCAGGGAGGCGTCCTGCCCAACATCCAGGCCGTACTGCTGCCCAAGAAGACGGAGAGTCAGAAGGCGAAGAGCAAGTGACCCTGACGCCGCCAGAGGAGAGCTGGCTTTCTGAGCAAAGAAAGCCTCTTTTCATAGCCGCCCCGCAGTGGTTTTGAATACGGAGGGTCAGTGCGATCTAGTGGGGAGGTGGGCTGCGAGGGGCCCACCGGTATGGGGGACCAATAAAGTCGGTGAAAATCGTGTTGTTGAGAGAGCTGTGTAGTCCCGGGGCCTGCCGGAGACCTCTGGAGCAGGTACTGGTGGGTCGGCTTTGGTGCAGGTCACCCTCGAGGCGTTATGGGCGGGTGAGGGAGACCGGGAGGGACCCCTTGTACTGGAGGTGGGCAGAGAAGGGAGCTCTCCCTGCTGGGTGAGGTAAAGGGGAGGGAGAGTAGGTATGGGTGCGGCGGGGGAAATTATTTTTGTGGCCTCTTTCCAGGCTGTAGCTCTCTTGCCCTGCATGGGCAGTTCAGAAACCAGTTCTAGGGAAGAGACGGTGGGACCCAGCAGGTCCTGGGGTAGGAAGTGACAATCTGGCTATACTTTTCAAAAAGTGAAGTAACTTTCCGACTTGGAATAGCGGCTCTGAGGACACAGTGTCAACTTAGATTTTTCTGAAGCTATTAGCTGTTGTGTTTGCATGGTTTGGATATCAGGTATTTTTTATACACATACTTATGCTCACATTTCTTTAAAATGAAGGGAACGCCCAGTATTACGTGAAATACAGAAGCGTGAGTCATGAGGTTAGAATTTTCCCCCGACACTCATGTTGCATAACAGTGCGGCGCCTTTAGTCATGAGTAACACGTGCTTGCGAGCTTTTAAAGTGATTTTTTCAAGTTTCTAGCTTCAGAATGGTCTCGTCTCCATCATATTGTACTCCTTTGGAAATGTACTGGCTTTGATTTTGCTTTATAACAACAAATAGCTTGCTTGAAATGTTCTTCCACTGGCCTGAAGTAATAACCTCATTCTTGGGGTTGCATTGCCTAATGCCGCAGAAGTGCTTTAATAAACATGTGAGTTATGAGAAAAGGCAAGGACAAATTATTTCAGTGCAGGAAGAAACACATTACAGATCAAGAATCCATATTTAAAAGTTAAACACTAGCAATCCTATTCTGTCCTTGGTTGACCCTTCCATTTCACAAGCTTCATCGTTGTCCACAGGGCCCGCAAACAAGATCCCAGTTTGTATTTCATTTCTTTGAAATAATCTTTCCTGTGAGTCAGAGTTGAAGTCTTCTTAAAAATAATAATAAAAAAAAAGTATATCTTTATCCTGTTTTCCTACATGGACTTACTTTATTTTCTCCCCAGTATTTATTGAGCATCTGTGTGTAACATGCTCAGTGCTAGGTGATGGGTAGTGGGAGCACAGCTATGAATGGAAACCCATTTGGAAACCCATTTGGTTTCCACTCTCTTGGAGCTCAGTTTTTGTTTTTTATTTTCTTGATGACCAAAAACAGGACGATGAACAAGTAAATATCAGAGAAAGGATTCCCCTTCAGCTTCTGTTAGTACTTGTATCACTTCACTGCTGGTGGAATGAATGTTGAGATTACTTTTCCCATGTGGTCGTCTTTGAGGTGTACAACGGCTAGGCCACACACACTTCTGTTAGGCAGATTACCCCCTAATTCCCAAGGGTACCATGGGCAGATAGATCCCAAGGGTACCATGGGCAGGTTACAGGATGCCAGCTGTTCACTCCTCACCTTTCAATACAGAATGTTTCCCCATATGTTCAATAGTCATAATACCCCTTTTAGGGACTGAGCTTGTTCACTTACTGCATGTATTAGGGATATATGAGGCACTCAGTAAGTTAAAAGAAGTACCATCTCCTACAGGATATGGGCTTACCCTTATAGGTTAAGGTATAGGTAACCGTAACTAGTAAGATTTCCTGTTTTGTTGTTATCGCCCAGTTGTTAGGATAGTTCTCAGTGTTACCACTTTAGGGGCATGGTAGGCGTGGAGAAGAAAAAAAACGTATCAAGTGCTGGTTGTACATTTAAGTCTTAATTTCCTGAAATACTTGAGGCTTATTAACAAAATGACGAAGAAATAAGGACGAAGCCCATCGAGACATTTTTATAAGAAAACAAAAGAAAAATAAAACACTTTTCTTTTTCCTCTGAAGATTCAGTCTATCTAACCCTGTTGCCAGAGAGGCATCACAGGCAAGACACAGAGTGCAGTGACTGCTACCCCACCTCCACTGCTGCTTCCAGGAGGTTCTTAGTTCTCCAGTACTTCCCCTGCTGCAAGGTTCCGTCAGTCCCTCATCTTCTCTGTTTTTGAGAGTTGTTATTTTTTTAACCTGAATAATTTATTGACAGTGAAAAATACATACCTCCTGCAAAGTCAATTCAGCCTATGATCCTTGATGAGCAAACAGTTCTTGCCACTGTATGGCTGTTCCTTTAAAAGGCCAATATTTCTTCCAGTACAAGACCATATCGAAGAAGACAGTACTGAAACTGATGGGACCTGAATTCTGATTTTTAATAGATTTATAGTGCATAGTTGTATTTATAGACACACATACTCTTTGTGGCAGAGATAAGCCATTCGGTGTGGTAGGTTGTGACTTGGGCAGAACTTTTGTTCTTTGTTTTTCTACAAGGCCAGTCTTGTCTTGGTGCCTCTGAGAACTGGCCTGTTTAGTGTTGTCTGCCTGGAATCAAAAGGTTTAGTTTGGCACCATTATTGGCGATGACTGCCCTACCACATGCAAACTCTTCACAAACCCCCTTCCTGTGGTTGAAAGGTCATATGCCATGGTGTTTAAGAACTCAAGCTCTCTGGAATGAGACAGGTTCAAATCCACTCTGTTCCTTACTAGCTGGATGACTTTGGAAATGTTACTCAATCTCTTTCAACCTCAGTGTCTTCTAGTAAGCGGGCATAATAATAGAATTTACTTTAGTGGATTTTAGGGAGGAATCAGTGGACAATGTGAATGAGAGAAAGCAATACGTTTCCCATACAGAGCCATACTCAGTGAATAGCAACTCTTCTCGTTTCTATGGGAAAATGGATTTAGAGTGAGTAGCAGTAGTTATGGGACCTATTGAAATAGGTAAACATGTCATTCTAACAATCCTGTGACTTCGCTGGTAGAAAATCCTAAGTTTAATGGCTATTTTATTAATTACAAGATATATATAATTCAGTCTTTAACAGAAAAAGGCATAATAAATGGTTGATGCTTGTGAAACTTAGTTTGCATCCCCTCCCAAGACAATCTAGTTTGGAATTAATGGTTTGTTAAGTGCACCGTGCAGATTAAAAATGGAGCCTGTTTGTTCAACAGCTTATTGTGCAAATGTTATGTTGTACTCATGATTGATAACTACCATTAAGAAAAATGGTTGTGATATAATAAAAAAGATTATTATAATTTAGCAGGCTACATGGAAAGAAAGGGAGATGCTCAGGCTGTTACAGTAATGGAATAGAGCCACCTGTGCCCCACGGCCTGCTAGGGAGAGTGGCACCTGTGGTAAGTCTAGGTGTAAGAGTCACACTGACGTGACAGGTAGGTGTTCTGGGCAGAGAAGTAGCACACACAAGGGCACAGGGGTCGGAAGACAACACCTGCATCTGGGTGTGAATGAATCCAGGGGGAAAGGTGTGGCTGGGAGATAAGAATTAGGGAGTCATGACTAAAAATGGTCAGAGTGGACAAAATCACCCAGAGGGAAAATATGGATATAGAATATGTGTATAGATAGCTTAGTGAATGTATAAAAAACAGCCACAGCTCACAGGGGATATGACGATCTATGAGATCTGACTGTCTGGCAGAGGAAGAGGAGCCACTAAGGAAATGAGGGGATATGGCCTGAAAGACAACAGGAGACAGAGTGTAAAGGGATAAAGATTTTTCACAATTTAAACTGCTGCACTCCTTGATACCCCTCCGATTTGCGTATACTTTGATATAGAACTAGAGAACATTCTTTAAAGTTTATTACATTTCCTGCACACAGCAGTTGCTGACCAACTGGCTCACTGTCCTAGTGGTGCTAGAATGGGCATGCAGTTTTACATTGCACATGCAGAAATTCAAGGTATATATGGTGACAACTGAAACCTTTTTGAAAAAAGATGAGAAGAATATTGGTCAAGAACCAGTTTATTTTATTTTTTAAAGATTTTATTTATTTTTAGAGAGAGGGGAAGGGAGGGAGAAAGAGAGGGAGAGAAACAGCAATGTATGGTTGCCTCTCACATGGCCCTCCACTGGGGACCTGGCCTGCAACCCAGGCATGTGCCCTGACTGGGAATCGAACTGGGACCCTTTGGTTCCAAGCCCGTGCTCAATGCACTGAGCTACACCAGCCAGGGCAGAACCAGTTTAAATTATATTCTTTATTATCATTCCATTAAGTTGATTATAGTTTTTAAATATATTTTAATAATGTTTAATTTTTAAAAAGTTATAGAAGCAGTGGTAAATTATTAACTCATAAAAGCCATGTAGGTAGTAGGTATTTTAGGATGCTTAAAAAACATTTTTATAAGTCAGATAGTGTTTATTTTCCCAATAGAGGGAAATAGAGAGTAAGAGGAATAGAAAAAATAAAGAAGAAGAAAATAAAAGGAAGCCAGCTGGCTTTAGGCAGATGCAAAATTGTCACTGTGAAGCTTTATTTTGTGTTTTTCTCCAAGGAGAGAGAGAAAAGTTCAGGTGTTGAAAACCAGGTTTTAACATATACATTAATAAAAGAGGATGACAGCACATTTGGCTAGTAACGTGGGTCCTTGATAACTTTATCAAATTATGCAATTAAAAAGCCAGGACTGCTTAACTCCAAATGATGGAAACTGAGGGATAAGCCCTACAATGAACAAAATTATCTTTCATTTTAGACAAACCAGACAAGCACTGTGCTCATGAGGCTTATTTGCTTTCTGTTGTAAAGTACTTTTCAAATGAACTATCTTGTTCACATCAAAAGCCTAAGTGGCCATTGCAGTTCCAAAAGATCCCTGGGGAAAATTGTGCCTGTGAAAGAGGTAGGTGTACAAGTTACTGTTACAATGAGTAGACAGGAAGGAAGCGGGTGTTTGGCCTGGAAGAGGTGCGGTTTTAGATTATGATAACTAGGAGTAATAGTGTTTTATAAAGATGTGTAATTTCTGATCCTGGGAACATGGCCAATGGCCAGTCATCACCCATGGGTCGGTCCATGCAGACAAAACTAAACAGACCAGTTCTCAGGGACACAAAGACCAGAGTGAGGAAGAAGTCTTTATTAGATTAGCTCAGAACTCAGCCCTTGGAGATCAGCTCAAAAACAGACGTTTCAGGCCTCCGTCCATCCTCTCCCTTCAGACTGGCCTCTTACAGACAGTACTGTAAATATTAAGCAAGCCAACAAGCAATGAAAACATGGAATAGAAGACTAAAAACAATTTTATCAAAGAATACTGATTTGATTAGACAAAAATTTCCAAGAGGTATTATTCCTAGAGAAACATAATAAACTCAACACACGTGCTTCAACAAAATACAGGAAGTCAATTCAACACAGACTTACCTCCCAGCCTGGAGTAATCAGCACCTCACATGGAGGGAATCACAAGGGGTTTTAAATATTTACACTGTTACCGAGGTGAGAGTCCTGGTCCTTCAAGAGTGCTTTCATGAATATCTGTTTTTGTCTATGCCCTCTGGCCAAAGACCACTGTGAACATACCTGTAGTTGAACAATTTGTGTTTATTTGCTGTTTGCAGCAAGGGAGAAGACATACTATGGGGAGATGTGGTGTGTCTCACTAAGGGTATTAGAAAGCATGTATTATAGGTTATGGTAGTATCATTGACTTTGGGGCTTTGCCCAGGATTGCATGCTTTTGGGAATAAAGTCTACAATTTGGGTAGATTAATACATCTAATAAGGCACGAGGAATGGAGTGAGGCTAAAGCTGTAATAGGCCAATGCATATTGGCCAACAAAGGGGTCTGTTTGGTCATTTTGTGATTTGGACCATTCTCATGTTTTTGTGTTCAGGCAGCTATTACAGAGTACTACTTCGTTTTGATTTTTCACAGCCACAGAATGGCCTTGTCAGTGTTGGTGTTCTGTGAAATTTTCCATAACAAACCACTGTAGAGCTGTGTCAGGCCAGCTCCTAGCAACACCAGGGCCTGGCTGACAATTCAGGCCAGTTCTGAGCTGTCATGGGCTGCTTTCTCCTTCCTCATTAGCTAAAGACAAAACGTGATACTGAGAAGAGGGCTTATGGAGCAATGCAAACACACAAAGGCATCTCAAAGCAAATGCTGCAGGGTCTGAGCACCATGCAAGAGAGGGCTACTGTCTGCGGTATTTCAGTCTCCATGTAGGTCGTTATGGTTTAACATGATAATCCATGTACTTCTAATACTTGTTTTGAATTACAATTTTTATGTTTACCTATATATTTCATATATTTACGTGTATATATTAAATAAATAATATGACTTTGTTCTCCTCTCTTCTTCCAATACCCAGCTTCCCATTTGCCTACCTCAACTAAAAAGATGTAATCCTAATTTGTGTTTGTCAGAAAAAACAATCTACCCAATAAAAATGTAGGCATTTATTTATATCCTTGTTAAGCCTTGGTTTTCTCATTCATATATTAATTCCTGATTATAGAGCAGTTAGTGACTAGTGTATGGTTAAGAGCTCAATAATCACTATCACTGTGATTATTAAATTTCTGCTTCACTTTTCTCTTCCTTGGATATTGCCTCTACCTGCCTCCTGAGCTTCGCACTTCACCGGCCTACTTACGATTTCCATAGGTTATCGCGCAACGATCTGAAACGCAACCTGTTCCACACTGGGTCAATTCCCTTCATTCTACAACTCCTCTCCCAGTCTGTCACCCAGGTTTGAATTTCTGCTGTTGTGCTAGTCTGGATACTCTTCATCTTCTGTATGCAGTGGTCTCCTAATGTGCCTTCCCACCTCGTCTTTCACCCTTGAGTCAATCTATCCCCTACCCTATAGCCACAGGTCTCATTATGAAGTGCAAATATAATTCTAACAAACACATTGTGCCAAAAACTATTCTGAGAACTTTACAATACTAAGGATTTATTATATATTTATTCAGTGACTTCTCCCTCTTTGTTTATTCAATAAATCTTTACTTACTTTTTATGGTAAACTTTGGTTTGCCAACATCTCCCATCTTGAACAATTAGGTTCTTGACCAATTCGTTCATGGAAAAAACCATCTGTTGTTGAACAAAACTTCAGTTCTCAACCTGACAGCCCTTTCATACTGATACCTATATAAGTCACACATCTCTCAGGTGTGATTTGGTTTTTGAAGAAATTGCTTATTGAACAAACTTCCAGCACAAATTAAGTTCGAGAATGAGATGTACTTCCAGCACTGTATAGGATTCACATGAAAGGCACTTAAGATATAAAGGAAAGTAAGAATAGGTCTGCCTGGCCTGAATGCAAAGCATAGGTTGTCTCATTATGTGTATGTGTGTGCATGCATATTTATGTATCTTTGCATATGAAATGCAATACTGGGCCACTGGATAAATCACATAAGCCCTTTAGCTTACTCTCATCTTTAAAATGGGGAAGTTTTCAAGTCATTCCCTAAAATTACATGGTAGATTATTTAGTGATTATTACACTTTGTAAAGAAGATAGTATCAATGCAAATTAATGTTAAGCATACTTATTCATTTTATTTGCTTTTAAAAAGAAAAGCTTATAAAACTAACACATTTAAAACAGAGTAACCTTTTCTGATTCTCTAATAGTTTTGAAATGTTTTAAAAAGTTTGCCATTCAATCAGTATCAGTTCCAAAAGCTCTGGGGGAAGCAAGCGATCTTTGAGAATAAGACTGAATATGTTCTTAGCAATAAATAATACCTCTCAATTTTTCTAAAGTCAACATGGTAATCCTAAAGTAAAAGAACTAGTCTTTATTCTGTATATTTAAAACTTAGTTTAACCACATCTTCAGTAGGATTCTCATTCTGTGCCATTAATGGTAGTACCTCTACACCTGTTTTAAATACTTCTTTTCTGACCATAAAAAAAGATACCATGTTTATACATTATCAGGAACTCAGAGGATCTTGCAGTAGAACATTTATTTATTTATTTATTTATTTATTTCATGAAACACTCAAAGTTTAGGTTAGTGGGAAATAATTTTAATCAAAGAATTGTACATTTGCTTCCCACACATCTCGCTTTCTATTAGGAAATGATGTTGTGATCCATTTCACTACAATATTACAAAATATTTACAAGAAAATATTAAAAATAAACACAAAAGGCAAGATGGGGTGAAATAAACTGTCTCCCCCTCAAAATATCTACTCCAGTGCCCACAGCACACAAGAGAATCAGAACAAATAAGTAACAAAGATTCCCCTGATCACATATCCAAAGAACTGGAGAGAAGAAACAGGATGAAAATGGGGGGCTGAAAGGGAATGGATGTCAGCAGAACTGCTTCAATAACCAACCTATTCTGAGTGAAATGCTCTGTCTTATATGCAGTGAATTCTGAACAAGGCTAAACTTTAAGATACTCCTTCAACTGAAGTTAGAAAATACCCTGACAGTGCAAGTGGCCCTTGTGCCTAAGTTTCCTAAGAGCCTCTTTCTCCACGAACCAATGAGGTGAAACAGAAGTGTGTCTGGGCATCGGCGCTGTCACAGTAGCCCTTCCATCTCCTTCATAAAGGCTTCATACACATCATCCTTAGTCTGTACCGAGATGGGAACAGATGGACCAGATTTGGGGGCTGCTTTGGCAAGAGGCACAGCAGAATCATCCTCTGACTTTCTTTGGGGAGCAGCAGTAGCCCCTTTATTCTCCCGACGGACCCGCAGTGCGGTGGGCACGAACCGAGTGATCTCGGCCTTGGGGTTAGTGATCTGTGGCTTGGCACTGATGGTCGCTGTGGCTTTCTTCTCGATGGTGGCCGTGCTCGCATCATCCGCCTTGGGCCGCTGAATCAGGTTGGGCGGGGCACTTAAAACCCCTGGGTTTGGCAGGGGGGCCGGTGGGAAAAGCCCAGGCGGGGCAGGTCCGAGCGGAGGCACCAAAGGCGGGCGCATCATGCCAGGGCGTGGTGGAGGGATACCTAAATGAAGGAGGAAACAGGCTGATGAACACCGCAGGAACTAGAATGTAATTGTGATTAGGATGTTAAAAACATAGGCTGACAGCGATTGAAAAATGGACAATTTTCATAAAATAAGCTGAAATCATGCTGCTTGCTATTTAAAACTCAAAAATATTGATAAGAAATATTTTATTATAAAACAAGATTCATCTTCAGTCTGTATTTTGTATTTATAAAAGTAACTGTGTTTTCTTCCTCTCTGCATAATACACTACTTTAAAATATAAAGTAAAATTGAAAACACCAACTGGCTTCAAATATGATTTCAAAATGGTTAAATTTCAAATTTGACAGCCCAAGAATCTGTTCCAGCTGTATATATAGTGCAGACAAGGTTGGGTTGGATTCTCATGCATTATTTAGTGACATCCACATCACTTCTCCCCAAAATGGTAACTCCATGAGTGGGAAACGAGATACTGCAACTAATCACAACTATGTCACCATTCCTGGAAAATAATTCAGGTTTCATTGATGGTTTAGACATATCATCATCATTTTATCAAGAAAAGGTTGTTTAATTTTCTTCAAATGACACTTTCAAGATTGAATATCAAGCATCCAATTTGATCAAATCTATGATGCTACAGCTCGTACAAACTCATAAATATTCCACATACAATTGAGAGAGAAAAAAATGCCCCAGCTTGGAGCTTAAAAGATCTTTACACTACACCGGGACAGTTAGTGTAGTAAACCAAAAAGACACTTGCCGCACAAAAAAAGACAAGGAAATGTGCATATCTAGCATTGATACTGGGTTGAGGGGAAAAAAAAAAATCTCCTTTGTGACTTTGAACTTTAATTGGTACTTATGCAGATGTATGGAATCACTAAAATTATAAGACCTAAAAAAACTTGAGAATTTTTTAAAAGAGATTTTATTTATTTATTTTTAGAGAAAGAGGAAAGGAGGGAGAAAAAGACGGAGAGAAGCATGGATTGGCTGCCTCTTGCACACCCCAAACCCAGGACCTGGCCCCCAACCCAGGCAAGTGGCCTGACCAGGAATCAAACCGGCGACCTTTCGCCTTGTAGGATGACACCCAACCCACTGAGCCACACTGGTCATGGCTCAAATGGAGAATTTAAGTGATAGGCGGAATCAATGCAAATACTCTATGGAAGAACCCAAGTTCAATCCAGGCTAACAACAATGAAAAAACACCATTTTAAGATACTCCTTCATTTCAGGACACTAAAATGTAAAAAAAATGTCCTGCAGCAAATGAAATATACAGGGTGGAGCAAAAATAGGTTTACAGTTGTTCTTCATATAGAAAATAATGCAATAATTAATAATAATACAAGAATAAACTGTGTTTCTTACACTCGCAATTGTAAACCTACTATGCCCCACACTGTATAGGAGACGAATGTTTGTTATGGATCAAAAAGTTTACCTGGAGGTGCAGGGGGAGGTAGCCTTGGTGGGGGTCCCCGAGGAGGAGGGCCAGGAGGCAGACCTGGAGGTGGACCTGGGGGAGGGCCGGGGGGTCGGCCAGGTGGTGGTCCTGGAGGTAAAAGTCGGGGTAAAGGCCCTCGGAGTCCTGGCATTCCAGGTGGTCTCAGGAACGGAGGAGCTCCTGAAAAGAGAAAAATGATAAATTAATGTCAAACAAATATATATGAAGGAGTAATTACAGTAATTAAGGTAACTCAGATGTGGTTTGATTTATCACTTTGACCTAAAATCAGATAACTTCAAAAACTGATCGAAATGTGTGGAAGCAGAATTCATCAAATAATATTTGAGCACCAGAGACAGAGCACTGAATTTCTTACGGATCACCTCTTTATTACCCAGCACCGACAGAAAGCATACTCAATCACAGCTCTGTTGGGCTGGAAACGTTATGAAGATGAGAAGAATTTTTTTTAACTTATTTATTAAGTTCCAGCTAAGATGGAGGCGTAGGTAGACGTGCTTTGCTTCTTCACACAACCAAAAGGTTAACAACCAATTTAAAAACAAAAAAACCCCACAACTGCCAGAAAATCAAACTGTACAAAAGCCCAACAACCAAGGAGTTAAAGTTAAGAAACATTCATCTAGACTGGTAGGAGGTATGGAGACATGGAGCTGGGGTGGAGAGGATGCACAACAGGCTGGCAGACCTAGGCAGGTGGCAGATAGTGGACTGCTGGTCTGACATTCGTGTGAGGTTAAGTCAGGAGGAGCAACTGGGGAGCAAGACAAACTGCACAACCCAGGGTTCCAGAGTGGGAAACTAAAGCCTCAAAACCTCTGGCTGTAAAATTCTGTAGGGGTTGCGGTGAAGGGAGAACCTCTCAGCCTCACAGGAGTCTGCTGGAGAGACTCATGGGGTCCTAGAATGTACACAGGCCCACCCACCCTGGAATCAGCATCTGAAAGGACAAAATCCTCTTGTGGGAAGTGACAGAAAGTGGAGCGAGAGCCGAACAAGCTAGCAAGTGGTACTGTCCCCTCTCAGACCCCTCCCCCACATACAGCACCACAATGTGGGTTGCCCCACCCTGGTGGAATACCTACGGCTCCACCCCTTAAATGTAACAGGTGCGCCAAGACAAAGAAATATGGCCCAAATTAAAGAACAGATCAAAACTCCAGAGAAAGAACTAAGTGACAAACAGATAGCCAACCTATCAGATACATAGTTCAGAACACTGGTAATCAGGATGCTCACAGAAATGATTGAACAATATGGTCACAAAATAAAGGAAGAAATGAAGGCTACACAAAGTGAAATAAACGAAAATATACAGGGAACCAACAGTAACAGGAAAGAAACTGGGACTCAAATCAGTGGTTTGGCCCAGAACGAAGAAATAAATATTCAACTAGAACAGAATGAAAAAACAAGAATTCAAAAAAATGAGGAGAGGCTTAACCTCAGGGACAACTTTAAATGTTCCAACGTCTGAATCATAGAGGTGCCAGAAGGAAAAGAGGAACAGCAAGAAATCACAAGTTTATTTGAAAATATAATGAAGGAGAACTTCTCCAATCTGGCAAAGGAAAGAGACTTCCAGGAAGTCCAGGAAGCTCAGAGAGTCCCAAAGAAGTTGGACCCAAGGAAACACAGACCAAGGCACATCACAAACACATTACTCAAGGTTAAAGATAAAGAGAGAATCTTAAAAGCAGCAAGAGAAAAGGAAAGAGTTACGTACAAAGGAGTTCCCATAAGACTATCGGCTGATTTCTCAAAATAAACCTTACAGGCAAGAAGGGGCTGGAAAGAAGTATTCAAAGTCATGAAAGGCAAGGACCTACATCCAAGATTACTCTATCCAGCAAAGCTATCATTTAGAATGGAAGGGCAGATAAGTGTTTGTCAGATAAGGTCAAGTTCAAGGAGTTCATCATCACCAAGCCCTTATTATATGAAATGTTAAAGGGACTTATCTAAGAAAAAGAAGATAAAAAATATGAACAGTAAGATGACAACAAACTCACAACTATTAACAAGGGAACCTAAAAACCAAAAACAAAAACTAAGCTAACAACTAGAACAGGAACAGAATCACAGAAATGGAGATCACATGGAGGGTTAAGAGAGGGGAAGGAAAGTGGGGAGAATGGGGAGAAAGGTAGAGGGAATAAGAAGCGTAACTGGCAGGTACAAAATAGACAGGAGGAGGTTAAGAATAGTATGGGAAATGGGGAAGCCAAAGAACTTATATGTAGGACCCATGGACATGAACTAAGGGGAGGGGGGAATGCTGGTGGGAGGGGAAGTGCAGAGTGGAGGGGGATAAAGGGGAGAAATAAATGGGACAATTGTACTTAGCATAATTAATAACATACTCTTAAAAACTTTTATTATTCTAAAGATTTTACTTAGTTATTTTTAAAGAGAGGGGAAGGCAGGGAGAAAAAGAGGGAGAGAAACCTCTACTCGCACGCTCCCAACTGGGGCCCTGGCCCACAACACAGGCATGTGCCCTGACTGGAAATCGAACTGATGACTTTTCAGTCTGCAGGCCGGTGCTCAATCCATTGAACCACACCAGCCAGGGCAAAAGGAATTCTTAAATGTTTCATCATGAGCTGAAAATGGACTATAAAATCAAGTGCTTCAGTGTTCTCCTGAAACTCATTATGATAAAGGACCACAGAGAATGACACTAAGATAGGTCATTTTGCTTTGAACCAATAGAAAAAGGATGAAGACAACTGAAGAAAACTTAATTGGCTGTAGAGAAGGAATAAAATCATAAAGAGCCAAGAAGCTATGTATGTTGTTTCATACTGTAAATAAACCTTTTATACTTTTAAGCTGAAGATGCGATTAACATCTATCACTTCTGTCTCTAACTATAAAGATGATACTGACATCCAATAGTCCCCACACCAAGGGACGTGAGATAGCATTTACTGTGTCCTAGTCTCACTGGCTACCAAGTTTGAACAGAGTCAACTTGTCATATTAAAAAGTAGTTCCAAAAGAAACGCTTGGCTATATACTCAGTTTCTGCCTAACAGCATCATAGTGAAAAAATGCTGAAAAGGAAGAGCTTGGGAGAAAAAACCGGCGTCAGAAATACTATGAGCTGCAAACAATGCTGTAAGAATAAACCGGTTGTAGTTGTCCTCCGAGAATCCTTGATTTTTAGGTAACTGCACTAGGAGGAAAAGAAAACATCACTACTAATGGTATGTATTTTTTGGAATGACTTCACTCTAACCACATGTAGACCTAATTATTTATTTATAATATGTAAACGCTTACCTGGAGGTGGTCCAGGAGGAAGACCAGTAGGTGGTCCAGGAGGCCGTAAAGGTGGAGCAGGAGGTGGTCCAAGAGGAGGTGGCCCTGGCATGGGAGGTGCTTGTATCTGAGAAGGGGGAACAGACTGTGGGGGAGCTTGTTGCTGTGAAGAAGCAGATGTGCCATCAGAAAGAGATTCCTCTTTATGCTGTTTTTGTGACTGCTTTTCTGCTTCAGAATCATCAGAATCACCTTCGTCATCGTCCTCTGAAAATTCCTCTACTTCCCGACCCTCCTCAGGGATTTCCTGACCTAAAAGAAATTTTAAACCGTGTAAATGGAGTTAATTTTTCATAGCCTGTAAAAGAGTGCTACCTGAAGACACATACTCAGTAAATCCTTTCTGAAAATAAACAACCAAATAGTCTTCTTGTATAAAATACTTAAGATACGGAAGAATCAAACAGTATTCCACTCATCTATGCTAGTGTAGCATAGTGTAACAGGCTTTAGAATAAGACAGACCTGGATTTAATGCCAGTTCAACTACTTTCTAGCCACATACAACTTCGGGCACCTTAATGTCTCCAAATCTGACCTTTTGTAAAATGAGGATTTGTAACTTACTGAAGGGTGGTTGGGATACTAAACAGAAAAACGTATGTAAGCGCCTGGCACAAAGAAGTACCAAAAGGTGATTCACTACTCTTTGTGCCTTACCTGCCATTCGAAGCATCATGGCTTGAAGAGGAGTCAGCTCCTTAATGTTCTTCTTTTTCTTCCTTGATTTCCCGGGCATATCTGCAAACCGTACACTCAGACCTAAGGCACCAGAGGGGGTGGGGGTGGAACCGGCATCAACACAATTCAGTAAATGCTTACTATAGAACAAACACTATAAATTATTAGACATGAATGCTGCCTGTAAATTTTCCATAAAACGTGGCAGAAGATAAGCACAGAAAGAGATAGACATATTAAAGGTAGTAAATAAAGTGCCAACTGGTAATATGTACTGTAGTGATTTAAAAATTATAAATTAAAAAAAAAAAAAAAACAACTTCAAGAATACTAACATCTTTCTGCCAATAAAACTGAATACCTAGATAAAAATAATGGACATTTTTTAAGATATAAGTTACTAAAATTGGTCAAAGAAGTGGGAAGACCAGAATAAACAGAAATGAACCAAAGATCTGCTCACTGAAAGGCACCTGGATGAAATAATTTTACAAGGAAATCCAGCAAAAGATTACACTACAGAAACTTCCAGTAAAAGGGCATAGGAAAAGATGGAATGCTATGCAGAAGTCATAATACTGGTGCCAAAATTAACCTACTGGCCAACATAAAGTATAAGCAAATTTAATCAGACAGTGTTTTAAAAAAAGAAAGAAAAAAATCGTAAACACGTAAGATTAGTCTCAGAAATGCAGGATGGCTTAATATTAGAAAAGCTATAATGTAGATCTTTTACCTTTTACCCTAAAAAATTTATGATGTAATTCATTACAATAAACAACTTAAAGAAAAATAATGATGACCCCCAACAGATGCTTAGAAAGCATTTATGGCAGGTCTTAGCAAACTAGAAGGGAACTTCTTAACTGAAAAAAAAAAAAAAAAAAAAAAAGTTATTCACGAGATGTTTTTCCAACATCTTACTAGATGATGCAGTGTTAGAAGCATTCTTACTTGGTAAACAGTTACAAAAGGATAGGCGTTCCATACGGGCAGGGCTTTAGCTTTGGTTAAATCCTTAGTATCTACAAAAATGCCTTGCCTACAGTAAAAACTCAACGCTCACTAGCTGAATGACTACCGAATCACAGGACAGCCATTTCAGCAAGAGCGCACTGATGAGCACATGCTAAAAACTGCCGCTGTCAGAAAGGGAAGATGACGCCAAGGCCACACCGTCCCAGAAGAAATGGAGCTGCCGTGGCTCCAACGGCAGTCTACTTCCCAGCACTTGTTCCTAACTCAGGGTCCTCTGTAATTTTTCATGACTGGCTCTCTCTATCCGCTCTTTTAAACCAGCTTTTTGATTTGCAACCATAATTCTTAAGAAATAGGAGGAAAAATTGTCATAATTATAAATGCTAATATTTTTAGTGGTAACTAGTACATAAATACTGAGTTGCTGGCTACCAAAACAATTCCAAAAGAAGCTCTAAGACTATTGGGGTGTGAAACATTATACATTTTGTATCGCTCAGTTCCTATTACAATGGTTAAAATATTTTGATGAATGTCATAACTACTTGAAAAGTACATGTAACAGTCTGAATTTGTAGTAGTCAAACACACACATTATGGATATGTTTCCATTAACTCATGACTCAAAGGCATACCTGCATTATAATAATGGCTCTGGTTCATGTAATACACCACAATCACATACAATTTAAGGGGCTTTAAATGTAGATATTTAAATAGACTTATTAAAAAACAACAATGTGAATATGGTTTTCTCAATAGTTATATGGTTATTCTCTTTCCTATACACACCCATGAGAGTACATCTTTATGCTGTCGAAGAGCTGTTACCTTTTCCTTCAAAAATAAACTTTATTACATAGACATTTTTATTACATACACTACTTTTTTTTTTTTTTTTTTAACATCCATTAGCACTTACTCTGTGTCAGGAACTTTGAGATTGCTGAGACATAAAGAGGAATGCAGCTATGACCCTTCCTTTCAAGGAGCTCACAATTGCTTTCACAGACGCATTAAGAAGTCAGGACCTTCCGCCCGTGTCCTATTTAATGGTCAATACCATGCAACTTTCATCTGCACATACCTGATTTCTTTTCTTCACTGTTGTTCCTTTCATTATCATCGCGGTGCACAAATTCATCCCCTTCGCTTTCTGCATCTGATCTGTCAGTGTCGCTGTCATCAGTACTGTCGTCATGCTTATCTTGATCCATGTCCTCAGGATAGCCATCGTCATCACTGGTGCTGGAGACATCATCGTCGTGACCCCGCTGAGCTGAAAAGGGAGGAGGGAGCAGGGAACGGGTAGTATGTCTGACCCCTCCATTACATGGTACCCCAAAAACACAGAGAATTATGCTCATTATGTGACAATAATCTAATTGTTTTAAAAATTTCTGTGTAGATCTCAGCTACTCAGATAGTCTGACAATATTTCATTTGGCAATTTAAAACATTCAGATTTGAAAACAAATTACACTCAGAAGTTATATATGCACTGTGTATACGACACTAAAGCTGAAAGGGAAACAGGTACCCAAGTCTTAGGGAACTGGTAGTAAGTGATACTTCTAAGAACAGCCTATTTAAATACAATAAACATTTCTATACTTTGCTATGTAGGATGCTTTTACTTAGGTAGATCCTATGATTTATCCATCATATGGTAGTCTCATTGATTTCCCAATTCTGAGGATGGTGAACAAGATGTAGGACAGGGCCAACTGGATAGCTTGTAAGAACAAAAGGACAGTCATTCCTTACCAAGTTCAGGACTATATAACATGTCTTCATCTCGCCGACGAGACGGAAGATCGAGGGCAAAGCCCACTTTACGGCCATACATTTGCAAGACTTGAGGAGGGGGTGGACCAGGGGGTGGACCTGGAGGTTTTCTGCCAGGGGGCAGGCGTGGAACACCATGTCCAAGAAGAGGAAGAATAGAAACTGCCCGAGTTGGGGGTCTGCAAAGAAAATTTTATAGCAATCATGTTAACAGTGGTATTTACTTTTCTAAACAATTTTCAAGGGATTTAAAAATTTCATCTTTAATCGAATAAGGCACTGCTTATATTCACTTTGTCTTTTATTTCCCACTGCATTAATTTTGGCTCTAGATAGTCAAGAGGTGCTTTTAATACATGCTATTTGGTTATGTTACCACGTACCCATAGGCTGAGGTCTTCTTAAGGATGGAGGGAGGCTGGGCACCAGGTAGTGGAATGTCCTGGATCAAAATGTTAGAAGGAGCATGCGGCATATCTGGCAAAGGAATACTATCCACTTCCACATGCTGAGCATTCTGAAACAGAGAGAATCTTTCGGTAGTACAAGAGTTATCTACCAACTCAACACGAGAAATTCACTGTCAGCTGTTCTATAACCTGGATTTGCTTTTCACCTAACATGAACACCTCAAAAAACAAACAAAAACAAGAATAAGCCTCTTCAACGCTGAAAATAATCTATCTCCTCTAAAAGAACCAAACTCAGTTTCTTTCTCCTCCTAGTATCAATTCTTTTCGGTTTTGGTTTGAAGTAACTGCTGTTTAGAGAAGTCCAACTGTAAAGTCTCCAGTACCACAGTCATTCTATTTAATATTCTGGATGATAAATAACAAGTATTAATTAACTTAGCGTGTTTCCAGTGGCAGAGCTTGGGCTCTAAAATTAGTCTGCCTTTGATGAATTTCTGCCACGTACCATGACTGAGCAAGTTCTCTTAGTTTCCTTTTTCTGTAAACGGGACCCGTACTACCAACTTCACAAAAATTACAGCATTCAGGTTTTTTACATTTTTATTTTGAGGCAAACTTACAATGACGTGTACAAAATCAGTGAGTTCTGACAAATGCATATAGTATTTCATACTCATTCCCAGTCAATCCCTAATACTATCCCAAGACAACCGGCGTTACAAATTTTTTGCCTGTTCTAGAATTTCATAGAAATGGAATCATAACCACAGAAGTTCAGTATGTTTTTGAGATTTAAGAATATCTGAGCTGTTCCCAGTTTTTGGCTATTACTGTGTTGGCAAGATGGATTAATTTCTCTTGTGTATGTTCAGTTTGACAAGAAACTGCCAAGAGACTCAACAATTAATTCTCCCATTAACAAGTTTAAGAGCAAATCTAAATATAACACTTTAGTTTCTCTTTCTAAAGAGTCTTGATTACCTTGACAGCATCAAAGTACTGGCTAAGCTGAGCCCTCTTCTGTTCATATTCCACTTCTAGCTTTCTCAGTTCTTTGTAAATATCTGGATTCTCCTTCTCGTAGAGTCGTAGGATTCGTTCAAAGGTTTCACGCAGTTTTTTACGCTTGTCTTTCAGCACCTTCTCATTTAACTGTGGCTGTTGCACTGGGTTAAACTCTGAGAGAAAAGATTATGGAATTAAACACAAAAAGGTTACTTTATTTAGGTTATCAATAGACCATATCATTTCATCAAAAACTTATATGCTAATATTTTTAAAAGGGGGCTAGACATTAGATATATCCTTCAATTTCTAAAGAACTGTAATACATACTTACGAAAATTCCAATCCTTTAAGATGGCCACTAATTTTACTTTCCTTTTTAAGAAATGTCATCGAATTATTTTTCATCATCATTGTAATAAAAATCAATTTTCACTCCTTTGTGCTAATGACCTGCAACAGATAAGCTTCAGCCAGACAGACCTGGGTTTACATACTACACTGGCTGTCATTTAATTCTGAGATCTTGGGCACGTCATCTGAATTCTCTTATTTTTCGTTTCTTCATCTGCAAAATGGGGACATCAACTACCTCACAACAAAGGCTTGATGATTAAAGGGGATCACAAACTAAATGCCCAGTGGTGTCTGGCTTATCAATTATTATTTTTATAATGGACTGGTGCTCTTTGTCTAGCTACCATATAACCCATGCATTCAACCTGGGCCTTCATTTCAGGTCCTCTGTCCCAAGAGGGATTAACACAAGACACCCAGGCCTGCCTGGTTAGTCACACCTGCCCCCCTCCATCACCCTAGCTAGTGACTGACTCAGAGATCAAATGGCAGATGATCCAGACTGGGGCCAGATCCTTGTCTGAGGCTTTTAAATGGAGATGTGGGAGAGAGCAGCTCTCCAAAGTAGGGATGAAATAAACCGAGAGCAACCGCCACTACATTCCACATACACATTTTACCTCCCATTCCAAGAAATCTATTAGCAGTTTGCAGAATAAAGCCAACAGACAAAAGATCAGAGAGATGGACAGGCTTGATAATGGTATCAGGATTTTCAAGGTCAACTTCCCTTCAGGATTTCCAAGTTATGAGAGTCAATATATGCCTTTTTCTCCTTAAATAAGTTTGCACTGAGTTTTATAAATTGTAACAACAGTTCTGAGAAACAATGTTTCCTTCTCCCCTTTCTTTAAAGAATAACAAGTTTAATTATCCTCTTCCCTATTTAAATCCCATTAACTATTAACCTTGACGATTTATTCAAAACCAGAAGGTATGGTCTTATACTGTAATATTCCTAGTGTGATTAAGCCACATAAATCAATTTAGGATTGGTGAGGACTTGGCATCATGCCGCCTGGCCCAGAACGCTTAGTGCACAGGCTCTGCCACATCTCATTAGAAAGCTTGTAGTTCTGCACCCTCACATACCTTGGTTTTTTCAAACCCCACTAATGAATCAGTGAAGAGATCCATTGTAACGTTTTCACTTACTGTTTTTTGGCAAACCACTGACACTTTTTGGGTACCTTTGTAAACACAACTTATAAAGATTCCTTTAATACATAATTTTAAAAAGTGGCAGGGGGCAGAAGACAGAACTGGCAAAAACTTGACTGCTGAAAAGCACAGAGCTGACTTGACTATTTTTGCATGTTGGAAAACGTCTATTAAAAAAAAAAAAATCCCATGTTCTAACGTTAAGAAAATAGGTACTTAAGGGTTGGGATAAAATTTCCAGGGGCAGCATCACACATATGATTCTCTAACTACCTCAGATGCAAGGAAAGATAAGATGCAGTTACCTCACGTGATTCTAGTTATGACAACGCAGGGATACTGAAGACGGAGATAAAGGGACTGAATAAAATTATTCTGTGAAATGTGAAAAGGGGGGATCCTAATATGGTATTTGATGATTTCTGTTACATCCTTATTAAGTAGTCAAGTATCTTTGGATCTTCTCATTGGAAAATATGAAAACTGATATACTCATGGTGGCCTAATAGATTTATGTGGTAGTTGCTAGCATTAAACAACAAAACAAGACAAATAAAAAACCCCAAGGTAATTTCAGAAGCCAGATTTCTGTCTCCTCTCAAAAAGTAAGCTGGCCAAAGTGGGGGTGCATTACCTCCTAAGGACAATGAGCTCAAGCCGAGTAACGGCTTCACTCTTCCTCCAAATGACACCTTCAGTTTACGACGACTCCTTACCATTGCATTTTGTCTTTCTGACATTATAGTAAATCCAAGCATCAAATGCCACCATGCATTTGTTTTCCTTATGCCTCTGCCGCTTCACTCATTATCGGCCTGCCCCTGTGGTTCGGACTACTGTCTCTGCTATAAAATTTGGCCCTTTAACAAATTCTTACCCATTTCATCCAATTTCTCCATGTCCCGGATAATCTGTTTGGGATCCTTCATCTTCAAAACTGCAGCTCGTACCATCATGCGCTGTTTCTTGTTCTTAGAAAAAGGAAAGAACAGTATGTCAAGAAGCTGGACACTAATGAGATTTTATTTCAATTTGCTTCAAGAATCTATTTAAACTGAGGTTGAACTTTTAGGTTTCTGATCACCTGTTTCATCCACGAGAAACTATATAATTTTTTACTCAAAACTGTTTCATCTTTATACAAAAAGGTAAATAAATGTTATTTATTTTCAGATGTGCTCTCTGAGGTATTTGTTGAGCTCTAAAGCAGTTACTTAAAACATTTTTTTAATAAATGAAGGTTTTAGCTAAATTCTAAAATTATATACCAGAGAAAAGTTTTGCAGGACTTAATGTTAAACAATATAACAAGAACACATGATTAAAAACAATTAAAAATCTAAGTTTTCTCAATGTGTTAAGGCATGACGCTAGAAAGTAAATCCTTCCTTATTCTGGGAAACACTTTGCGACCAGCACAACAGCTACGTAATCAGGAAAATGAATGCACAAAGCTATTCAGTATCACATTTATTTTCATTCACTAATTCAGTAACTACTAACAAAGTAGTATGTTTTAATAACTAACAAAAAAAGAGTTGCCTTCAAAAGTTTTCATTAAACTCACCAGGAAAGTTAATCAGCTACCTCACTGTGAGCTTATCTGAAAGGTTAGTCCAGTTTCCAAGCACTGATGGTCCCGAACTTACCGTGGTCTGACTTCTGACTTTACGATGGTGCCAGTGATATGCATTCAGTAGAAACTGCACTTTAAATTTTGATCTTTACCTGGGCTACCCATATGTAACACGATAGTCTCTCATGATACCAGGCAGTAGCAAGCTAATTTTGCCTAACTGTAGGCTAATGTAAAAATTCTGAGCATGTTTAAGGTAAGGCAGGCTACCCTGTACTGTCTGGTAGGTCAGGTGTATTAAAAGCATTTTGAATTAAGATATTTTCAACTTATGAAGGATATATTGGGACAGAATAGTAACCTCATCTTAAGTCAAGGAGCAACTGTACGGTATTTTGAAATCATATAGCTTGTTATAAGAAGTGTAAAGTATATTTTCTGGCAAATAATTGGAAATGTTATTTTGAAATCCACTAATCTCAAATGATAAGATATGCCAAACGACATGGATAACTCACTTAATGCATCTGAAACCATACCTTTTTTAATTCTCTCTTCCGGGCTTCTTTTCCTTGAGGGAGAGAAAGAACGTAAACCTTTAAAATTATGATGGCTGTTAAAGCATCTTCTCAACACAGATAACTTGCACTGTGGGCCCGCCCTGCCCACTGCAGGTACGCAGCAGCAGCCCTGGCCTCTACCTACTAGATGTCACTAGCACCGTTCTACTTCTGTCAACTCAAAATGTCAACAATTTTTTGTTTTCTTAAGAAATAATTAGGAACACGAAGAAAAAAGATGCCATAAAGTATTAAATAAGAACTTGCCAAGCTAATTTATTCAAAATCCCAAATACAAAAAGAAAGCTTTAAGCCAATTCTACTTTGCAAGTCAATCAAATTAGAAATATGGGCAATTTTTTTGAATGATTTGAAGTTTCATTACAAATTAAAAAAAAAAAGATTTTATTTATTTTTAGAGAGAGAGAAAGGGAGGGGGAGAGAGAAGGAGCGAAACATTGATGTGAGAAATATCTATCGGTTGCCTCTCGTATCCACCCTGACCGGAGACCGGACCCATAACCCAAGCATGTGGCCTGACTGGCAAATCAAACCAGGGACCCTTTGCCACGTGGGTCTGGTTGCATGTTTTGACATTCTAATTATGTACCCACAAGAACACCGGTTAACCTCATACAACTGACTCCTGGCACTGCTGATCTGGTAATTAGGGCATCATGAAATAGATTCTCTAGTGCTTGCACTTTTTACCACTTTTCTTCTTCATCATCCACATTAATGGATACTTACGGGCTTGGTCGGTGGGGTTCATAAATTTTCCACTCTTGGTGGATGATGTCGATCTTCGTCCCATGTTGATAATTTGTATGGTTCACTTGTTCATTAAAAAAAAAAAAGTTTCAACCTAAGAATGTCCAAACCTGTAGAAAATTTATATAAGAATATATTAGAGCTTATCTGAGCCAAACTGATGACCTGCCTGGCAGCAAGATCTCAAAAATGCTCTGGATGACAGTTTTGCAGTCTCTTTTATAGGGGGGGGGGGGTGGGACGTAAGAATGATTACAGTCAGGTAGGAGAAAGCAAGGGGGAATATATCTATGACTGGGTTACAGTATACTGTATTTTGCCACGTATAACACACACTTTTTGCCCAAATTTTTGAGTGAAAAATAAGGATGTGCATTATGCATGGGTAGTACCTAAAACAGCTTCTGTTTTTGTGTTTTGTAATTATTTGTTACATAAAATTTCTTGTACCTTAACATGTTCAAAATAAATGCTAAAATTCCTTTATAAAACAAAAAACGAGTATCTAAATATAAATAAGAAATTGAATTAAAAAGTTAAAATGAAAGGTTTTTTTCCTGAAGGTTTGGGCCAAAGACGTGGGTGTGCAGTATACACGGATGCACATTACACACGGCAAAATGTGGTTAATAAGATTATGCGCCCCTTGAAGGTCCTTAAGCCTCTGAGGGGGTCTGAAGAAGCAGCATTTCAAAAGTGTGTTAACCTAGGTGCACAATAACAACGGACAGGGTTTGCTTAACGAAAAGTTAAACCTTTTACTAGGGAAGTTATGGGCCCCAGGTAAAAATTTTAGGAGGCCATACAATGATACCTTTCCTTCTTTATGAAGATTTTATCAGGCATTATTAAGTCAATGACTCTCAGCAAGTGTTCAACTGCCTTCACTTCTGCTCAATGTTTCAAAGCTGTTCCAATGCTAACTATTAAGGGTTTCCTTCTCAGAAAAACTGTGGATGGGGCCTATGGAAGGCAGAAGCATGAAAATTTAGTATAAATACAAGCTCTCATACCTTTGATGACCCGTACCTTTTTTGCTTTCCTCGCTCAATTACCTTCCCTTCGGACCCTTGTTTTGACCCATCTTTCCCAAACTGAACCAGCATACGAATTACACATTTTTACAGAAAATTTTTTTTACAAAGGACACTGGAGCCTTAGTCTGCGCAAACCACTTTTCCGTCTTAAAGCAGGAGCGATAGGAAAATCGGGCCACAGAACCATGAGGGAACTCAAAACAGCCAGAGGCTCCAAGGAGACGGAGCCCATCTCCACACGAGGCAACAGCAGCAACTGCCGAAACCATAGCGACGGTTGACCCTGACCATCAAATCTAAGGCTACCTACCAATCAATGAGGACAGACATGAGGCGGCGCTAGCCAACCGGGGGAAGTCAGCCGCTTAACCGCTGGTCGCCGCTCGGCCCCCGGCTCGGGGATCCCCCCCCAAGTCCGTGACCCGGGAGAACCCTACCACGGAAAGAGCGGGGCTAGGGGGCCTACTGTCCCGAGGCAGTAGCGCGAGCCCAAGGAAGGGGAGGAAAAGATGAAGAATCCCATTGGAACAGTCCCGCACACTTACACTTCCGCTGGACTCTGGGACTGCGAGAAGCCGGGAGGGGACGACTCTCGGCCTCTTTTATTTCGCAGGGGCCTTCACCTCTGCTCCCAGTCGCCTATCCAACAACCGCCATCTTGAAACCTCGCGCCCCTCCACCATCCCTACGTCACTTCCTGTCCCTGTGGGTTTAAGATCGCCGCATTTCTCCGTCCTGGAAATGTGGAGAGTAACAAAGAACTCCAAGACCAGAGTCTCTTCCGCACCAATACAGTACTGAATTGGTTGATGATCTGCTAAGAGCCCGCCCTAATATTACGCATACAAAGATGTTGATAGACACTCCTATAAACCAATAGAAACCAGAAAAAGGAGCATCTCGGATATATGATTGGCTGGTGAAAAGACGGCCCTGCCTCTTGGGACAGGTATTCTGACCTAATTCCGGGGGTTTACTTTATTGCGCCGCGGTAATCGGCGTTGTCTAGATTGGGAAGTACGTGGGCGCTGTTTTTGCCTTCTGGCGTTGTATTAGTTTTGGGATTATTTTTTTCATAACGCACGCTAGTACGATCTTTTCGGAGAGTCTGGGAATGAATCTCCGAGTAATATTTGCTACTCTGTTGGTGTGTTTTGCTAGCGTCATGTCCGTCTGTAAATTTAGTGGTTAATAGGTACAACGTGTGTATACCTGAGCAAATCAGTGCTCATATTGGAGTCCCAGATGCTAATCTACAGGGTTACTTTTTGGAAAGGAAGTGTGGGGATACATCTGTCAATTTTAATTTCACGGCAGGCGAGGTTGTTATATTGGCTCTGGCCTCTACCAGCCAAAACGTCTCATATGATGTCACTGTATGTACGGGATTATTTCCTTAGGTTTAGTCTTCGAAGATTCTTTCTTTCTCTTGTATTCACTTTCCCCCCAAGACTCCTACCCTGTGTTTTCCTCTTATAGATAATTTTAAATATTTTTAAATTTTGTCCTTAAAGGACACGCTTGTTTATTTCTCATCTTAATCTGAATATCCCTTATAGGAAATACGTTGTTGTAGGCCAATTCCTACAGTCAATTTTAAATATTAGCAGAGTATTTAAATGTGCACTTAACCGTTCAAGATTGGTCCTAAACTAACCTTTGTCTTAGGAAATTCTTGATTTGGTTTTAGACTGACTTCTGAGTGTCAGAACAGTAAAAAGATCTTGTAGTTTCAAGTTTATAAATCAAGTAGTAACAATAGAAACATTTATTATTGAGGGTGAACTAAATTGTAATGTTTTGCAACTAAAAACAATGAAAGAAGAGGAGAACATTTGTACACTTAAAAAATTACAGTATTTTACCTAGCTTTTAATTTTTGAGATATGTTGAGTTTATTAAATGTCAAGATTTTTCCTGAACTTTGGATTCAAGGGTCAACTATAATGAACACATTCTTGCATCACAGCTAATAATTTTGTTAGTATAATCTAAGTATCTCAATGGGGAGTTATTAGTTGGTGCAATACTTAGAAAACGATCACTTCCATCTGCAGAGATTTAACTGAACCATTAGACCTCCTTAGCCTCTGGGTTTTTCTGAAATTAGGTAATTAATGAAATAGGTAACCTAAAGGTTTATATAGCCAGGGCAACTTCCTAATTTTTGTTAGTGTTGAAAGTGAAATTCATCACCCTGAAAACTCATAAGGTAATAAATGATGACTTTCCTCTGAATATAAATTCTTGAAAGAGTGGCTTCATTTCCTGCATTCTAAATGCATTTTATGGATGTATATCTGGGATTCGCCTTTTTTTTTTTTTTTTTTTAATGTTCCAGAGTGTTCAAACATTCACTTGAGGGATATTTAATTATCATACCACATTGGTCAGGGTTGATTGCAATTACAGAAACAAAACCTTTATCTTTTTAGTTTTAACTTTTATCTGTTAAAACTAGATTCCGATTATAGTGTGTAATTAGAAGTTTATAGAACTATTGCTTCCTTTTATCATTGAAGTGAATTGTTACAGACCATATTTCAGTCCTTCCCAGTTTACAGAAATTTGGATTTAAACTGATAATTGAAATTATGGTAGTATTTCTATTTTATTCAAAGGCCCAGGTTTGTGTCCATGCAGAAATTACTAAGTATGTCCTCTTAAAGCTAAATGATGTCTGAAGTGGTAGAAATGAAAACCTCGGCACTCCATGTACATTTAAGGGTTTTGACTGGGAATTAGAGAAGGAAAAGGCAACCCCTACAGCTGTTCCACAATAGCATTTACCCTAATATTGATCTGGTAGAGTGAGAAGACATCCTGGGATACAGTCTTTTAACTCGCAGGGTCTAGCACCAACTGATCCAGGCATTTATCGTTGATGCAAAAACTCGAGTCATCTAGTTTTAGCATCTCTAATTCCTTTTCCCCATTTGTTTATTGTATTTATGTCTATGATGAAAGTTTTTGGAAAATGAACCTAATCCGAGAAACCAAACACTATTATTGAGAGAGAAGCAGAAAACATTCCAGTGGCAAATAAGGTGGCTGTTTATTTCATTTGCTGTTTCACTGTGTTGGTGACCTCTGTAATGGCATGATGATATTTTTCTGAGGCTGATTTGAATTCCACCAGATGCTTCTCATAACTCTGGATGGCCGCTTGTAGCTGCGTTTTCTCCACTGCTCCCAGGATGGCGCGGAAGATCATATCTATGCCAAGGCCAAGAACAGCAACTCCTATGCTACCAAGGAGAGAAGCACCAATTTGAGCTAACACAGTGACCAGCTTGTTAATTATGCCAGTTGTGACATTGGAGCCCACAAGTTTAACAGCCACTGCACTGGCTGCAGAAGTAGCTTCTCCCAGGATGACTGAAATAACCTTTTGCACTATTGCAATTTTCTCTGTTTCCCTTTCCTTAATATCCTGAAGTTTTCTATAAAGGGTTGGCTCTAGTTTATCTTTGAGTGCTTCGTCAACCTTTTGCAGTTCCTTTTGGATGTTCATCACGGCCTGGATGATGATATCACAATTTTCTTTGATGGTCCCATTTCTTTTCATCTCAATGGGGGCCAGCCTGCACCCCAAATGCATGTTTAAGACTCCAGTCAGCTTGTTGGTGGCGTGGAAGCTGTCGGACAGGCAGTCAAGGAGCTGCTGGTGAAGACGGCTGACTGCTTCCCGCCTCCTCGGGTTCTCTGGGTAGAGGAAGTCACTCTGAGCCATATTGCAGATATGATCTCTGAAAAATAAAATGGTAAATTTTCACTAAAAAATCTTTAAAAATATCTGCTGTCTATGTAAATTTGACCAGGAAATCTTTTACTTCCTGATAGTCAAGTAGCAATATGCTATGTAAGGACCTCAGAAAACAGGTTCTTCAAAAGAATTATTCTTTTGAAACTTGAAGTCAGTGTGTGGAACTGTGGATGAGAGAATATACCCTGTTGGTGCGTTAATCAAGGAATTGCATTTTGTGGTAAGGGGAAGTCCTAGATAGGAAATATTTGTGTTTATGAAGAATAAGTCTAAAACCAAATCAAGAACTTCTAACGTAGAGGTGATTATTTCCAAGTAATATTGATAACGTATTTGAAACATTGCCGTTTGAAATGGTTAGCTCTTGATAACCAGAGCTAATGTTTGGCTCCTTTATTTCTCTAACCTCTAATCACCACATTGAGTAGACCTACCAGCTTGATTTCTACAATATTTGGAGTAAAATTAGTAAGACTACCAAACTATTAAGATCTCTGAGTTTACGGGGTGATTAATATATAATTTTGTTTATATACTCTGTTATCTTAATTTACAATATTCAAGTCATGTTATATATATATTTTACAGACAAATTCTCTAAACTTAAGGGATATTGAAAGGCGAGTATAACAGAATCTTTACAAAAAATCCTTGTGATGACAGTATATATTCAAGATTCCTTGGACTAAAATCTCACTTGAGGAGAAAGTCACCGTGGTGCAGGTAACAGTGCAGTTTTGACTCTCTGATTCCCCATTTGCAAAGATTATAAATTAAATTATTTAGAATAATCTGTATTGTTCTTGTCCATATTAAGATAAGTTAGAGTTAGCCTTGGGAAGAAGAAAATACTGTTTCACAGAAGTAATAAGGAATAAGTAGCAAAGTACACCATAGAATGAATAAAACGAGCCTGGTAGGAGCCTTCTTATATAAAAGCTTGAGCCTAATTTAAAAAAATGTTAATATACATGCCTTGAGTAGGGTTCCTATCTTCCTGGCATTTTTATTTTTCGTTTAAACTCTTGGGAGGAAAGAAAGGGAAAATGGAGTTCTGTATATCTGTGTGGGATCTGGCACCTTCTCCCTTTGAATAAACACTATCTTGATTACTTTGGGCCCTGTTTTAGGACCACGGTTCTTAGCCTAGACAGGGGAATCTGAGAGGCAAGGGAGGAAGGAGTGAAGGTGTTTTTCTCTCAAAGGAAACGTGAAAATAACCTATCCTCCAAGTCATAAAGATATAATTTGGAAATGAAGAGGGGAAGATTTAAAAAAATGGATTAGGAACATAATCATCTATGCTGTTAGATTTAGAAGAATGTACTGGCAGTCCTGGTGGAAGAAACTTCAGCGTGGTCAGAAATTCATTTTTATCTTTGATTCAGATCCAGCACACCCACACATGTGCGCGTGCATGCACGGTGGACCAGAATTTTCCCAAGGCGGTGCTTAGAAAATATCTCAGTTCCATTTAAAGAAATTGTTTGTTGACGGTCTATTAAATAAGTCCCCAAACTCAACATCTTGTTGCAAACTGAAATTAGAAAACCACAAATTCAGACTTTGATTTTTCTTTTTTCTTCTAGAAATTTTCCATGCTTTTTCCTTTTTTTGGCTCCTAGTTTTTAGATATTATGAATTAAAAACCTATTTCTGATTTTGAATTCAGAAAATCACCAACTACATCCCTATTCACATAATTATGTGAGAGGAATCTTATCTTGAAAAAGTGAAAAATATCTCTAACAACTATCATGTGTCATTATCTGAAGGCGTGACTTCCAGAAAAGGTATGTGGTGCTATTTACCCCAAGATAAACTAATGGAAAAATGAATCTTCCTCCTGTGGAACGTTGAATGCTTCCAAGTGATCAATTCCTTCCAAAAAAATAATTATTTTAACACAACTTGACAAATCATAAAATATATCTGAAAGACTGAATGAGTATGAATTTTTTTCAGGAAAAGTGATAATGGTACTTTTTCTTTCCCAAATATTCAAACGCTATCAAAATACAATATTAAACAGTATTGTACAGGGGAAAGAGTAGATGGAATTATGGAACAAAATAATCCTCAAAGCAAACTCTTCTATACATTTGATTTAATATATAATGTAGAACCTCAAATTGATATTAATTGAAATTATGATTTCATAAATGATCCTGGCATAATGAGATAGTTTTAGGGGTTAAAAGTTAGTTTAAAAATGTTATTAGCATAATATATGCAAAAAATCAACTAATAAAATAGAAGAAAATGGATAATTTTCAAATTTCTGTATAAAAGAGGATTTTATAAGCTTAAAACTATTGAAAAAAAGTCATACAAAAATTTGACAAAGAGGACCATGTAAAAGGAACTAAAAACAAAATGGGAAAAAATACAAGAAAAATGAAGAACTATGAAGTTCAAAAGAGTGTTGTTATTAATAAGGAAAACAGTAATAATCTAATACCAAAATGAGCAAACAACTCTGAAGAGACAGTAAAAAAAGGAATAGTTCATTGAAAAAAGTTCAATCTTATTAGAAATCAAAAATACTGTACTTTTTCAACTACAAAAGTAATAGTTTCTTTTTTTTACGTACTGAAAGTCTTGCACATGCGCTTTCATACCTAGATGATCCAGGCATCAATTTATAATTTAGTGCCAATAAAAAGTTTGAGTAAGAGACATCAAGATGTGCTCAGAATTATTTTTCATATCTAATACAAAAGGACTCATTTTTCTGAATCTGGCTTACCTTCCTAGCTCTTTTCTCCCTGGGGAAGGGCTTTGGGAGGGTTCCTCATGCAAGTATCTTCAGCAGGCCTGCTACCATGCCTGCTCCAGTACTGAACACAGTTCAAGATTATTTCTATCCCCAAAGTGAGATAAATGCTAGAGAAGTAGGTGGAGGAGAGGTGGGGTTTGAAGGTGAAACCAATGAATTATTTCTTGTACAGGTGAAATTTGAACAGCCTGGTGAAGGCAGCAATTTAATAATTCAGTAACGATTTATCTAATGGAGTAGCACCTTGCTATGTATAAGGTAGTATGCTAAGCTCTGTAGAGCACACAAAAATGAAAAAGGCATGGTCCCTGCTTTCATGGAATTTTTAATCTAGGTCAAAAGTTGAGATGGTAAAATTACATGCCAACTTGAAAGTAATATGTCATTCAAAATTATAGTTAGAGGTGGTGCTTGACTTGTGCAAATTCAAATTTTAAACAAGTCACACTTCAGTATGTTTCGACACTGGGTCAATATGCAGACATTCAGTCATCCAGGGAAGATTAACAACTTGTAGCCTTTCAATTTGTTACTCTTAAATATGTGCTTGACATTTGGAGGAAAAACTACAGTTGGTAACAGCATTTTCACTATAGTCCATGACAATTTAGTTTTGACTCTCAAATTGCTTACTTCACTCAGCAAAACAAAACCCTTCAATTAATTGGAATCACCCTTCTTAAAGATCGCAGATATTAGTTAGGCATGGCTAAGTGATGCTTTACTAAGAATATATAGTAGTACTGCACCTAAAAGAAGTTCTGAACAATATACTTTCCTCTGTCTTCTTAACTTTTCAGTGATGACCTTTTAAATATTGACTTTAATATTCAATCTTTTAAAAATCATTTTAAAGTCATTTTAAAAATGACTTTTGCGCTGGCTGGTGTAGCTCAGTGGATTGAGTGCTGGCCTGCGAACTGAAGGGTCATGCTTAGATTCCCAGTCAGGGCACGTGGCTAGGTTGCGAGCCAGAACCCCAGTAGCGGGCAGACGAGAGGCAACAACACATTGATGTTTCTCTCCCTCTTTCTCCCTCCTTTCCTCTTTCTCTAAAAATAAATAAACAACATCTTTAAAAAAAAATAAAAATGACTTTTAAAGATTGGTACCAGCAGGTAGCTAAGTGGTCTAGTTAATTCAGCTTTGATTACCTGCACCTTTTGTGTGGTGAATATAAACTTTTATGTTATTTGTTTTCGCATGATGGTGCTCCCTGTCAGTTAAAAATTTACTCTGGGCTATTACTTTCTGCTGCGCAGCATCGCTTGTTCTGTTATGTATGTATTTTATTAAAGTGGCTGGTGGAATAGGTTCTAAAGAGCCCTGGGACACCTGATGGGGAATCACTAGCCAGGAGGGGGCGCTCATGGTCTCTTGCTGCCTATTTTACCCCAGTGTATGCCGAAGCAGCTGTGCTTTTTATTTTTATTTTTATTGTGTTTATTTTCCCATTACCGTTTATTCCCATTATACACAGCCCCCACAATCACCACACTGTTGTTGATGTCAATGAGTCCTTTTTCTCAGTCCCTCCACTCCCTAACTGACCCTCTCACCCCTTGCCTCTTAGCTGTCATCCTGCTATGAGTCTGTCTATTTTGCTTCTTTGTTCAGTTTGTTCATTAGATTCTACATATGAATGGAATCATATAGTATTTGTCTTTCTCTGATTGGCTTATTTCACTTGGTAGAATGTTCTCCAGGTCCATCCATACTTTGGCAAAGGGTAAAATTTTCTTCTCTTTTATGGCCGAGTAGTATTCTGTTGTGTAAATGTCCCACAGTTGTTTATCCACTCATCTACTGTGATTTTTTGTGCTTCATGAATGCTCTGTTGCTAAAACAGAGTTTGGAAATTACGTGTATTTTAACTTGTTATTCCATTAAAAAGGAAGTAAATAAAATTGGGAACGCCAGTGATCAGCCTGTCGAGGATGTTGGAAGGGAAACAAATACTAGTTTTATTCAGATAGATTCTTATGGAGTCCATGTCAGTTTTGTTGAATAGTAAACATTCAAGATTAAAAGAGCATATAAGAAGTGGTAGAAGTATATTGATGATTATATCTGAAAGTTAAGGTTTATTTAGTGATATTGTATAGTTGTTTTAGTTTTTTAGGAAAGAAACCACCTTACAAAATGAAAATGTATTTATTACCACATATTCAAGTAAAAAGTCCCCAGGATGCTTTGTGAATAACTGTAGTTCAATGACTGTCAAGTGTATAGAAATTTAACAAAAGAAATTGACATTGAGGTGATTAGTGGAGGCGTCCTGTAGCAAGTAACGTGATTTGTGCTTTGATAGATTGTAGAATTATGACATGGAGAAATTAAAAACAAAAGATTTGATAAAACAAAATATTTTAAACTATAAAGTCAATAGCAGTAATATAAAAACATTTTAAAATCAAGGAGGGAAAACACCCATAAACCTATCGTCTTGAGGTTTTTTGTTATTTTCCCAAGTTTGTTTAAATGTATAAGTATTTTTACAAAGTTGTAATAATAATATAAATAAAATTTTCATCTTATATTGATTTAGTTTAACATCCATATATCTAGTTTTATAATGATTTCATTGGTTATATGAAATATTCCATAAAATATCTTTACTAAAATTTAATAAATTTACAATTGTTTTGCTATCCTAATATTCCAGTGGGCACTCTAATACTTATAGTTCCCCCTCCCCTTCTAGTATCTGGATTATTTTCTCAAGATAAATTTACAGAAGAATTATATAATTAAGTAAATAATTTTTTTTTACTTTTTATATGTATTGCAAATTGCATTTCAAACTTCTACAATACCACAAAAATAAATTTTTACAGCAGTATATTGAGTGTGTTTCAAGGTCAGAGATGGTTCTGTCGAATATTTTAATTTGGCGAGCAAAAGTTAAATTTCAGGAAGAATTCTTGCCTTTGTAGAAATACATACTGAAAACATTAGTGATGAAACGATGCAGTCTCTGAGGATCTGCTTCGAATGATCCTGAAGGGACAGTAGGGTTCCAGAGGAAATAAGATGGACCTTGTGGTGATAATTTTTGAAGCTGGGTTATAGAGACATGGGAGTTTATCATATTAATATCTTCACTTCTGCATATGTTTTAACTTTTCCCATAATAACAGTTAAAACAAAGAAAAAAGAAGAATGTGATCCTGTCTAAGCCTCTGGTGTTTAGTCTTGAGTGTTCTCTGAGGCTTTGCGTGTCTGCCTGCTGACACTTCTCTCTGTTCACCGGAGGTCCCGCTGTCATGCAAGGTTCATTTATTTGGGAGTGTGGGAATAAGGTCTAGGCAGTAAGGTCAGAAGTTTTTCAGGAGAAAATAAGTTATTAACTAGCTCCGAGCCTCCTCCTTTAACACAAGACCGTGGCCTTTAACTGAAAAAAGCAACAAGTTGACCATGGTGTGATGACATTTTCTGATGTAAATTTTTCTGAAGAATATCTGGTCAGAGAGCAGAATAGCAATGTCATCCATGAGCATTTACCAAGTGCTTGCTGAGGAATATCTACTATATACTTTAAATCATTAAAAAAAAAAGCCAATGTTTCTGGCTCTCAAGAAGATGATAGTCTATTTGGAGACGCACAGCAAATTCTCAATGATATTTTAAATGTAATAACTTATGAAGAAGCATAAGTACTGTACACTAACTAGTACTAGATTGCACATTCATTCTCTTATAGCTACTAAGCACTGATATTAATGATAAAGACATAAAAGGAAATTTAACAATCCATGTAAACAAGACACAGTCACAACGGTGTCATTTCACCCATACTTCTTTCTAAAATTTATGTATTTATTGCTTTTTCTTCTTCTCTGACTTAATGTTCTTCTTTCTCTGGTGTCTACAGAGAAATAAATCATCACAAAAACATGCCATGGAATCCTTTTAAACAAAGTTGTTTTGTTATTCTACTATATTTATGGCTAGGATTTGAGACTGACACGTTATTCAAATTGCCTATAACGAAGACCAGTATTATATCGATACTAATAGAAATACCCACTTTGCTTACCTTGCTGCGTTTCTGAGTTTGGCAGTCCCGGCAGTGGGGTAGCAGTATTGCTGAAGTGCTCTCTCATGTGTTTTCATCTGGATGTTTCTGATGGAATGTGATGACCTACAGGCTTTGCTAGTCTCTGCTGGGTCCCTCTGCCTGTCTGGTTTGTGGACAATTTCTGCATGGTTTAAGTCTCAGAATTCTTCTATTTACTATATTAATATAAAAGTAGTATTTATTAAGTAATGTAATTCGAAAGACTACTAAAATGTCAAAACACTTAATTTTCTGTTTTTTAATGGACTTTTTATTGTTGAAAAGTGCTGTATAACTGAGTTAATTCAGTTCAGTGGAGAAGATGGCTCTTTGATTGCAGCTCTCAGATTTTGGGATTTCATCTTGTCAGCTGTTCTAGATATTAAGTTGCCTTTACTTTCTATTGCATTTGTACCTCCATCTGTTGCTGATTGCTTTATTTAGGTCCCTAAGAGATGTAAATCCAAATATATTTCCAGCCCAATGTGATTTTTTTTTTTTTTGGTATGCTATTAATTCCTCTGACCATTATCACTCTCTTTTTTGTTATCTTGGTGAATTGTCTTAACAATATAAAAACCTTAAAGACCAACTTGACTCTTTCCCCTGAAAGTTTAGGTCAGAGTCTTGCATGCTTCTCCCTCTGGATTCTGTTCTAATCCCCCTTGATTTTTCTACAACAAAGACAACTCAGAAGCAGGAGGGTTACTCAGCCCACTGTAGTTTCGGGAAGAGACCACAGGCTGCAGCATGAGATAGTCCTGATTTTGTGTCCTCAGAGTACCACTTACTGGCCATGTAACCTTGGGAAAATCATTGAAGAGAACTCTCTAAATATTTTCATTGGTGCGATGTGAGTACATAATTTATGGATTGTCATAAGGGTTAAATGAGATAATGCATGTAAAGCACTTGGCATGGTGTCTGGTGTATGGCAAAAGCTTACTAAATGACAGCTCTTCTTTTTTAGTATAAACAACAACAATTTCTGTTGGTATTGGGTAGATAGAGGGTACAGAACCAAGATGCCAGCTAGGAGACGTAAAATCTGAGGGCACTGCCTGTTACAGTCCTAAAGAAGGGCTAAGTAGGGTATTATTTTATTTTTGTCCCAGTGGGTCAATTTGTAACTGATGTAACCTGGGGCCCCACCACCTAGGGACATGGGAGAAAAAATGCAGGTGTAGTCCGTGGATATGAACTAGGGGTGGATGGGTAAGGAAGGTTTCCGCAACTATGTAGGAGCTGGGGTATGGAGGAGATAGTATGGGTACAGAAAATACACAGGAGCTGCACAAAAAATTGCAGAGCATTTTCAGGGGGAAAAAAATTAATCCACACTGCTGGTGGGACAGGTGTATATGAGAGGGAAGGTGAGTGGTGAAACACTGAGAGCAGGTTGTAATTGGTCTTAAATACCATGCTAGGGAATTTATTTCATTCTCTTGGCAATATTGAACCACTAAAGGTTTTGATTGTGGGATAACACCAGGAGTTTAGATTTCAGAATGGTCACTTTATATAAACTGCATTAGCTGGTCTGAACAATAAACATGGGTGAGCCACTCCAATGCTTACAGCAACTGGACGAGATATGTACTTGAAACCCTCAGTGTAAGACAAAAGGGTACAGAGGGTGAATGTCTAGTCTAAAGAGGACAGCTTCAGCTCTGGGTAATTTTTCCAACTCAGAGCCTGGGCTTAATGCTGCCAGTTAACACATTAAGTGCGGTGTCAGTCCCCGGGGACTGACAGTGAACTTTCCATTCAGGCGGCATCAGTCCCCAGGGACTGACAGTGAACTTTTTGTTTGGGCAACATCGGTGCGTGGGACCGGCAGTATCAAGGTTAAAAAATAAATGTTGTAATTTTAATGAAGTTTTGCACTGGCAGCACCATTGTGCACTTGTTTATACTCTAACTCAACACCCATCAAGTGGTCGCCGGCCTGCTGCCTGAATGGAAAGCCCAGCAAAATTGGCTCCGTGCTTAACGTGTTAATCTCATTTTTTTTTTCAATAATCAACAGAAATAAAAATTTCTGTCTTCAGCTTTTAAATTTGGCCACTGATGTAAATTTTGAAAATGCATTCTAGTGATCTAATAAAACACCTCTGCTGGTTGCATTTCTCCTGCGGGCTGCATTGTGACCCGTGGACTGAAAGTATTGAGACCAAATGTGGGACCGTTAACACCATCGAGATGAGAGGTGACTGGAGTAGGAGTTATGGGACTGTCAGGGAGGGGGAGGCAGAAATAAGTTCAGAGAGAATTAGCAAATGTTAGGGACAGGTTTGATATGGGAAAGAGAAAATGAAAATGGATTTTGAGCCTCAACAATAAGGCAAAGGTTAAGAGGAAAAGTGTTTTTCAAGGAGACAAGTGCAGTTTTTGGATACATTGTGTGGAATATACTGGTGCAGTCACCGATAGAGATAGCCAGAGGTCGTTGAAAATGCAGACCTGAAGGTCAGGAGAACTGCTGAGGCTACACTACAAAGTTTAGGAGTCTTCTGTGTACAGATGACATTTGTAGTGATGGGGACAGTTGCGATCTCGAATGGAGAAAGTGTAGAATATAATAAAGGTTAAAGACACACCTGTCCGGAGCTTCAAAGTCTGGAGAGCTATTGGTGATACAAGGAGGAAGAGAAGCCTGTGAAAAATATAAATGCTTAGAGAGGATATACAGGGACCAGAGTTGCACCTCATGGAGGCCTCAGGAAGAGAAAATTTTGAAGTAGAAAGAGGTAATCAGCAATTTTATATAATGAAAAGAATTCAGAATGGTTCCAGCCTGGAAATAAGCCAATAGATTTGATAATTAGAAGTTATTGGTGCCTTATAGGAAAATAATGGGGGACAGAATTAATTACAATTTCTCTTTTGAGAAATTTGAGAAAGGAAGGAATGAGATGGCGTTACTACCAGAAGGGAAGTCAAGGTCAAACTTTTTTCTTTTTTAACTGAAGAGGAAACTGAGTGTGTTTGTGAAGGAGAAGGAGAAATGAAGAGCGAGATGGAGGGTGCCAGGTGGCTGCCACAACAAAGTTCCATAGACTGGGTGGCATAATGACAGAAATTTATTTTCTCAAAGTTCTGGAGGCTGGGAGATCTAAGATCAGGGTGCTGACCCGCTCGGTTTTTGGTGAGGGCTCTCTTCCTACTGGCCGGCAGTTGCCTCCTCATTGTGCTCTCGAATGGCTGAGAGAGTAAGCGAGCGAGGTCTCTGGTGTTTCCTTTTACAAGAACACTAATCCTATCACATCAGAACTCTACCCGCATGGCTCATTTAACCTTAATTGTTTCCTTATATGCCCCATCTCCAAATATAGAGGTGCTGGGGGTCAGGGCTTCAACATATGAATTTGCGGGGCGGGGTGGGGGGGGCACTATTTAGTCCAAAGCACAAGAGAAAGAGAAGATGATTGATAGAGCAAGATTCTAGAGCAGCCACAAAAAATATTGTAGGATCACGAACAGTGGTTAGTGACGATAACCTCTCTGTAGCAGAAGAGGAAGTTTGTAATGAAAGTGCAGAAGCATTTTTAGACAGGGCAGTTTGGGAATTTGCATCAGATGGCCTTGCACTTCTTTGAAATGCTGCATTTTCTACCTCCTCAGTCTGCTGCTGTTGTTATCCAGCTTCAGAGTTATATGATAGTTACTTTATATATTTTGTGAAAGATTTTTAGTTTTAATCAGTAGGAAAGGTTGTATGGAGTATGTTTGCTCTATCTTAACTAGAACCAGAGCCTTTCTGTACACTTTTTAATATTTTATTCAGTATTTTCCATTAGGTTGAATAGTTATTGAGGGTAATACTTGAGAACAGTGCCACTCCATATATAAACATATCCAATTCAGAATCCAGCACCCAATATTTGATTTGTGGTTTAAATTCAATGAAACACCCCTATTCTACTCTGTTTTAATAGTTTTGGTATTATTTTTATTAAAGCACAAGATCACTCTTCTTTAAAGCTTGTGTAGTTTTCCAATCCTTGACAGGAATTATCCTCACATTCAGATAATGCTTTGATTCTTTTTTTTTTTTTGTTTATGGTTAACAGATATACTTTTAGTTTTCATTTGGATTGCTGCTTTGTTTTGCAGTGCTGAAACATTTTTGTTGGAGAAATGTCTTCAGAGTCAGGAAAGGACAAAGAAAGACTGGTTCACGTTGCCAAAATGTTCTTTTTTCACATGCAAGCTTTTGCTTTCTTTACACACACACTTACCAAATCGTTTAAGGGCAGTATTTAAAATCAGGTCACCTGGATAGCTGTGAAAGAAGATGGTTATATTAAGGATATCTTCGAATAAATGCTCATAATTTTTAAGGAGATGCCATCTGTAAGTAGATGCAGAGGATGGCCAAATGCAAAGGGGACCTCCATTTTTCAGGACTGCAACAGCTATGTGCTCAGTGGTGAGAAGAGTGCCGATGTAAAGGAGTCGCGTGTCAGCCAAAGAAGGACTCAAAAATGTCCATGTACCAATCGCCGGCTCTTGGATAAATAGCGGTAACATCCGTGGGAGTTTGGAATCATCTCTTTCACTCTTGAGGAAGGATCCCATTGTGAATCTTCAATTAAGTGACTTCTGTAGAAAAGACACCAAAGAGCAATCAGATGCTACCACATCTGAGAAAAGCCCAATGGCAGGCCCGTCCAAAACCACTATAGTAGACACCATGAAAAAGTTGCAGGATGCATTAAAAACTGAGACTACTAAGAATATATTGCGTTAGCCACAGAGCAGTTGGAGCAAATTATCAAAACTATGGAACCAATCTGAGAGAGCCTCCAAAAAGCCCTAAAAACTGTGGAAATGAATATTTCTGGGATTAAGAAAGTCAGACTAGTAGGAGTGCAGCAGAGTGCTCATTTTTGTCATAAAATCAATTCAGATCCTGTGAGTTTTCACTGCACATTCTAAGACCTTTGATGCCAGACATGGGACATTGATGCAAAACAGTCACCTGGCAAACCATTTGCTTCAAGTTTTGTTCTACCAAAAAAGAAACTGCTTGAAATGGTAGTTACTAAAAATAATTTATTGTTAAAAAATCAAGATAATGTTAACATTTGAGGATGTTTCTAAACATTATATTTCATCTTAAAGGATAATTGAAATAACTTTAAACTAATTGCCACTCAGTAACTATATTTCTAGTTACTACAGTGCAAAGTCCAGGTAAATGTAAACATTATCACTAGGTAATCTGGCAGAAACAACTGTTGAGGGTTAGAAAACGTACAAAATAACCCTCTGCATTTTTGTCACTCACCAGTTTCTGTACATCTCAGGGCCTAGACTATGATAAGCAGTCACTCAATACTTTTGATAAGATTTATCCAGAAGTAAATAAGAACAATGGATGAGAATAAAATTTTTTTACATAAATAAGATCAGAGTAAATGATTTATTCTCATTTGTGTCCTACTGTGGTCTTATGATTAGGAGACATTAGAGGCTGGAAAATGAGGTGATCTAATTCTTCACAATGAAAAGACCACGTAACACTTGTAGAAGTAGGACGTCCGCGATGTGCTTGTATGGGGGAGAAAAGTCAGACAAGTTCACTTGCCTGCCACAGAGTCTTCGGCTCTCGTGCATTGTGCATGTGTGTTCTCAAGATTGCCGTCTTTCACACGACACCTAACAGGAACTTTGTTGAAAAAGCAATGAATTACTCTAGTTCATATTGGAATTTTCCTTCTGAAAATGCCTAAGTCGTTTTCCTCATTTAAAGTTTCCTCATTTAAAATTTTAAATCTCACTTTTTCCTTTAAAAAGAGATTTTCTCTCTACTCTGTTCAAAAAAGTCTGAAGCATGAGAAACAATCGGAAGGAAATTATGGGCATTTGATGAAGAGGGAGGAAGAAGGCGTTCTACGTGCAGTTTAGCCTTCTATGCAATCACTTCCACCGAGATAACCTCCTTAGTTACTAAAAAACAGCAAAAGGAAGAAAGATGGAAAGAAAAATCCTGTAATACTTATAATAGTTCCCCCCACGTACACTTTCTATCAATAGAAAATGTTTAGCACATCTTGGTATGTCTGAGAACATCTAGCTAAATAAATGTCTGTTGAATTTTACCAAATCAAGAACTAGTCCACTCAGTGTAAGTCCATTTGATTCAGATCATTAGACAATTCAGGCCTAGAATCCTCATTCCGCAATCAAACCGAACTCTACCAAAATTTTCTTTCAGCGGATTGAATTTTTTTTTTTAAGTAAGAGCAAGTAGAGAACTTCAGGACAAGCAGATAAGCATATTAGGACACTGTATTATAAGGATAAAAATAATAAATGAGTCCAGAGTGTTTTTGTATCTACAAAGAGATACATGTGTTATTTTAATAAAATTACGATAGGAGATAGTTACTATGCAACCTTACAGTGTAGTCTCTTTTAACAATCCATGTGAATTAATGCATATCTGAAGGTCCCTTTATCTTCAGAAGATATCCCAGCCTAACAAAGGTACAGAAATTACAGAGAATTTTTTGAAAACAGTCTTCTAAAGTTTCATGAACTTAGGCTTTGAATCAATTTAAATCTGTGGTCCACTTTACAGACTCCTTGCTCGAAAAAATTGAGACTACGGGCAGAGATTGAAAGAATGTAAACTATGTACATTCATCCTTAACTCACAAATCTACTTGATTCAAGAGAATCTTCTCTGTCTCTTAGAGATCTATTCAGTAAAACAGCAGCAGAAAAAGGAAGAACGAAGTTATCTTGTGGAAAAACTTCATTATTCCCTTCAGGATTATAATCACATAAATCAGAAGCCAGGAGGGTTTATTAAACACGATTTGGGTTGCTGATTCTATAGATTTGGGTTCAGGTCCTAGAATTCACATGTCTAATGGGTTCTTCAGGGATGCCACGGCTGCTGATACTAAGAGCATCCTTTAAGAGTAACTGATTTAGGAGAATTTTCTTCCCCAGAAGACCGATTTCTCATGGAGATCAAATGCTTTGGGCTGGCTTTTGAGCTTAGCTGAGAGGCTTCAACTTTCCTCTCCAGTCTACAGTACTCCTCCACTCTGGCAGACCTGTCTGTTTTCTGACCCTTAAATGCATCGATCATTCCTCTACCTCCACCTCTTTTTCCTGCTCAGCTTTCTTTCCCACCAATCTGAAGCTCCTCCCCTAAGCCTCAGCTCTGAAAGAAAGCTATGTCCAGCCTCAGGCCAGAGGAACCTCTTTTTTCCCTAAGCTCCCAAAACTTATTATTTATACTTATTTCTGGCACTAAACACTTGATACATACTTGTCCCTACTGTTTTTCTTCCTTTCACCCCTTGCTCCCGCCTCAGTGTCTCTAGACCTCACTCAAATGCTGTCTCCTGTGTGAAGCTTCTCGTCTTGCCTCAGTTAGAAGGACTCTCTCTTCTGAATTTTCAAGAATGGAAGACTTGATTTTCCTCTTTTGTTGGAGGGAGGTATTTCCTTTGTGATTTGTTTGTGTTCTTTTCTTAATTTCTCCTAAGAGATCATAAATTCATGGAAGATTTGGCCTAGTGTATTCAACATTTAATCCCCAAAATGCTTTGTGCATAGTATGACTCAATAAATGCCTTTATATGGCGCAGAAAAAAAAAATATCCAAGATGTCGGGAGGCTATTCCTAATGCGTTTCCTCACTGCCTCACTAACAAAAGCTTGCTTCAAAGCTTTCTAGGTAGCCACTGACCTGCCAAAGTCCCTGTGCAATGAACATAGAAATTATCTTTACGGAAATTCTGTGCTGGCTTTATTGGGTGCAGAGGCCAGTCCAAGCTATGTGACAGAAGTGTCCTTGGCCCTGATAGTCTCAAAATCCCAATGTAAACAATCATAGTACCAGATGGCTGAATTCTCTACCAGGTGATTTTATACCTCTAATTTCCCACTGAGTTTCTTCTATCATGACACAGACCCTTCCAGAAGTCCTACTTGGGCTACATGAATTGATTTTCACTTTTGCTGTTTCTTATCCAAATTTCTAAGTAGCACGGACTTTCAGAATTCAAAGGTATGAGCTAGCTCTCACTCCATGTAGCCCAGTACAAGGGTCTTTGGAGATGAGGTCAAGTAACCTGCCGTCACTCCACCTATATGGTATATTACTGGAAGAAGGGCGGGGGCGGGGGCGGGGGCGGGGGACATTCCCAACTGTGAAATTCAGAGACTTAGACTTCTTTTTACCTAATTGTTTGCACATAATGGGGATTCAATATATCATTGATATTTGCTTGTGATTAGATGTTTTTCTTTTACCATATCTTTGACTTCATCTTCACACATATTCATATGCTTTCCTTTTTTAAAAATTTTTATTCAATTACAGTTGTCCCAAGTTTTCCCCTATTGTTTTCTCCTGCCCTGCCTACTCCCCTGCTCCCCCAGGTAATCCCCACCTTGTTGTCCGTTACTATGGGTCCTTTATTCACGTTCTTAAAATATGTGAATTAATGATGAGTGCTTAAAAGCCAATTTTCCATAAGTTCTTTGTAAATTAACGTATCAATTTAAATTTTAATTTTTGTAATAGTTTAGAAGCATGCATGCAACACCCCATTACTGGCAGTGATTGTGATTTCACTGACATCTTCCCTTGGTATTTCTCAAGTTTCCGTGTTTCCTCCCATCTGAGGCCACACTAATTTGGTCTTGGATACTAATAAAAATCTCTGAAGAAAATTCACTCCCTAATTATGTCTTCTGGGCTCAAAGTTTTTCCATTTGATGAAGAATTTGTCCTTTGCTTTCTAACTCAAACTTTGATTTCTTCATATTTAGGACTACTAAATAAAAATTAAAGGAGTGTCCTTATAGTCATCATAACTCCCTCAATTACTTGAGATAAAAAGTTTAATTCAAATTATTTAAGCAAAAATATAATTTATTGATACATGTAATTAAAAAGCCTACAGTAACCAGTTTCAGGCACAGTTGGAGCTAGGGGCTCATACAGTCTCATGTGGACCTAGTTTTTTTCATTTCCTAACTCTTCCTTTACTGTGTAACCCCATTCTCAGGGAGATAAGGTCTCCCCTCTTGGGGACAAGACAGCTGCTAGCAGCTCTAGGCTCATATTCTGTTTTTGGCAATCTCCATTTAAAAAAAAAAGGCCCTACCCCAGTCCCAATCCCAGTGCCAAAATAGTGCCCTGAACTTATCTTACAGACTCTGATGGGGTTATTTTCTACTTTAGTGTGGATCTCTGTGTCCATGGAGAAGAAACATACTGAGTTACGGGCCCACTCACAGGCAATGGGCTGAGCCAGCTCTGCATCAATTGATTTTGGGGGGATGATTCCCCAAGGATATTCAGGGTGTCCTGTCTGAAATAAAGCAAATGGGTTCAGGAAAATCAAAATGGCAAGGCTCCTTTATACTCCACTTTTGGAAGTGATGATGACGTTGATCAAAACGAAGAGTGCGACAGTAACTGCAGGAGCAGGAGTGTACTTTTTGCTGGAAGCTGTAAAAACAAACAAACAAACATGTTTTAGGTAGCAGAGATTTTTAAAAATATCTATGTAATTTCTATTTTGATTCTTTTTTTTAACTTAGAAAATTTCTAATAAAACTATTTGGAGTTAGCTACTTGAAAAAAGTATTCTCAGGTATTTCTAACTAATAGAACTCAGCTTGCACATGTTGCAGATGATGAAACAGACACCAAGAAATTAAGAGATTCATTTCAGGTTACCCGACTAGTTGGTGGTAAAGATATACTAATTTTCAATCTTTATTATTATCATCAACATTATCACTACCAGTATCCCCACCTTAATTATCATTATCTTCATCGCCATCACCATCATTAAAGCTAACATTAATTAAGTAATTTATTCTGTGCTAGAATCTGTTTTAAGCACTTGCTATAAATTAACTCATTTAATCCTCACAGCAAACCTACGAAGTTGTTATACTCGTCATCCTCCTTTTTTGGTTAATGAAACTGTGACACAGAGATGTGAAGACATTTGTCAAACATCGTACACCTACTAAGTAGTGTAGGCAGCATTCAAACTCAAGCAGTCTGGCTCAGCTCTATATTTTTAACCGCAGCATTTTCTTCTCCATACGTTGCACGTCCTCAGAGATGTTTTTATTGTAATGTGGGCAGAAAGTATTCACACTTCTGTTTGGTGTATGTGTGTGTACTGCCTACACAGATACGCCCTTCACAGGAAGTAGGGAAAAGTTAGCAGCCAGTTAGGTGTGGCCGATGAAAGCAAAACTTGAACACAGAAAAATTATTGTCAGAGAGTACAATAGGATGAGAACATAGAATGAGATGGAAACCTTTTAAAATGGTCTAAATTAAGAGTGAAATCACTTCCACCAGACTTTACTGGTTATTAAGGTGGAAAAGATATTTGAGGCGGAAAAACATTCAACTCTGTTATTGCCTTAATATTTAACCATATTGTTTGATAGAATGACCAGATGATGGAGAACTATTTTCCCATACTTTCATATATAATATGTATTGAGTTTCCTGGAATTTTTATTTGGAATTCTATATATACCAGCAGTAATTTTCAAACCCCTAATAAGAGTAGACAGGAAAATTACATACATACATATTTCTGATATTTTGCCAAAGTTTGTGTTAAAATTGTATTATCTGAACTCTCACAGGGACTTAGGAACTATTAATACCACATTAGCAGGTCATTTATTGAATGATTCTCAAACATTTTTGTTTTATTTTCTCTTCCCTGAGGCTAGAGATCACAATGACCCCCAAGCTCCCACCTTTCTCACTCTTTAATGGGTTATGATTCTACTGAGGAGTTATCAGAAAATATTGACAGTAAACAATAGAGTAGACAAAGATTATAGTTTTTGGAAGCGATTAGCTTTGGTGGTAAAGTTCTGCCTCTAGCTGTCTGACTGGACCGTGTTAGTTACTTTCAGGGAGCCTCAGTTTTCTGATCTGTCAAATGACAGCATCTCAAGCTTTTTGGAAATACTATGACCACTATCACTATTCTTTACTTTCCTTCATTGCTATTATGATGATGCTCAAACAAGAGATAAACATTGTATTCATTACTGTGTTGTGACCACACTCATCCTTCAAAAGCACTTCCTAAGGCTTGTGTCGTAATAACTAGGATGTTAAAAGTGTGGTATGTTAATTTTATTTTCTCAGATTACAGTAACTGTTCTAACTCTCTTGTTACTTTTTCTTTACTTTTTTCATAGTCATTATCATTTCTACTTCACGTAATTTTTCTTTAAACACAGACAATATATTCAGAAGAATAAATAAAAAATATCTGAATTACATTAGTTATGATTTATAAAGTCATTTGAGATTACCTCACATTACTTTTATTTTTGTTTTTTCTTTTCTTTTAGACTACCTATTTAATACTTTTTATTTCCTCTGTACCCTAGTACAATATTTTTCAAATTGGAGGTTGTGATCCATTAATGGTTTGTTACATCAGTTTTGTAGGTCATGACCATCATTCTCTAATAATGTAATAGGTTAGAATAAAAAAACTCTAGAGTTATACAGCACATGTATGATAAACTATTGCTTTGTTACATGTACTTTTATATATTTATGTGTATGCACAGTGAGTTATAATGTAAAGAGTCCCAGTCACAGAAGATTGAAATTAATGGTAGGTTCTCAGTAACATTTTTGAATGGACAAATAAATCTCCTAAAAGCAATTTATAGAGAAAATTGTTCTGGACTTTTTGTTCAAAAACATGGGAAAGAGACCTACTGTTGTCATGTACAAACTGTTTGGAAAATCTCACACAAATCATTTGACCTCTCTAAACCTCATATTCACATTAGCATAGTGGGTCAATAACCCAATATCTGGGGTGATTGTAAGACTTAAACACATAATGTGTGTGAAAGTCTTTTGTGAACTAATTGCTACCCAGCTATAATTCTATTGGTGTATTACAATCTAATTTTGGTCATATCTGCCTTAAGGTATATAGTTTGGGGAGAAATATATAATTATTATTCCTTTATTTCATGAAGTCTGAATTTGTGAATTATATCAATGATTCAGAAAGAAACATTCAAACTCTTGAAAAAAAGCAAAAAAGGTAAAACTGACATGCAGTATGTGTAGTTAATCTATTACGTGGAGACAAATGCTGTCTATAGCCTCTCTGTCAAGGCACAGAGAGAAATAAGCACTAACCTTTTAGAATGTTATCTAGGAAAAAGTTGGCTCTCGAAAACGATAAAGATTATTTCTTCTGTCTCTCCCTTTGCTTCTATTCTTACTGTTGACATCACTGAAGCACACATTTGTGCCATCAAACTATTATTCCGCTTCCATGTGCAAAGTACTTTCCAGGAGTTTTTCAGTTGTGTTTGAGAGGGTGGATACACTTGCTGTCACAACATCTCCTCTAGGCAAGTATTGCCTTCATTTTATAAATGAAGGAACAGTCTCAGAGGTTGTCATTTACACAAAAGGCCACATAACTAACATATGCCCAGATCTTACTGGCTTGGAGTCTATTCTCTTTCCACTGTGCCCTGTGACCTCCTAGATTCATTCAATTACATGCTCATTCTTTCTTCCACTTTCTGAGACAGACACTCCACTTTGAGGTGAATGTGATGCCACAAATAGGGAAAACTAATGTGAGAAAATTAAAGCCCAGCCCTGGCTGGTGCGACTCAGTGGACTGAGCATTAGCCTGTGAACTGAAAGGTCACTGGTTCGATTCCCAGTCAGGGCACATGCCTGGGTTGAGGGCCAGGTCCCCAGTTGGGGTCATGCTAGAAGCAACCAATTGATGTTTCTTTCCCTCTCTCCTTCCCTTCCCCTCTCTATAAATAAATAAAATCTTTAAAAAAAGAGAAAATTTAAGCCCAGAATAAAAGGAAACAGGAAGTTAATAAAGTAAACAATAATAATGGTAATAGTAGCTAAAAAGTTTTGAGTACTTACTTACATGGGCCAGATGCCGTTCTAAGTGCTTTTACCTTCCAAAATCTTACAAGGTAGGTTTAATTTAAAAAATATTTCTATTTTACTAAAAGAAACAAAACAGGCACGGAGAGACTAAGTCATTTGTCCATGTTATCACTGCTAATAACAGGTAAGGTTAACATGTAAAACCAGGCTCAGCAGAAACAATTGATTACATTTTTTTCTAGAAACATGCTTAAGAATTTTGATTATGTTAAACATTTTAACAAATAAATCCTTCTTCTTTGTGAATTCAGTGATAGAAAACAGAGCATGCATTTGTGTGTCTGCAGATTTTTGGCACAGATTATTTTGCTGAACAAACAACATTTAAGGGCAAATAACTAACATAACATACTTTGAGTCTTTCCATGGGCCTGAAAACATCTGTTTCTGTGGCAACCAGTAGAGGTCATGTGAGGGCCGAGAGAATTAGAAGGGAAACTGTTAATTTAGAATGTCTTATAAACAATTTTTCTTTTACTAATTTACTCTCTTAAACACAGGGTGCAGGACAAATAGTGCTCCTTTTTTAATAAAAAATCTTATATTACAAAATCACAAGCATGTAATTCTGTAACATAACAATATCACACTCAAGCACACCATATGACATTTTAGGTGAAATGTTCAAATTGCTGTCCATCTCATGCAAGACATTCATGGCCCCTACCAACCACACTCAAGCAAGCCTTACTTCTGCTGGACCCTGTATATTATTATGCTATTATTTGACTTCTCAACTCTCTGAAGGTGACAAATTCCTGGAAAGTCTTTGAACTTGAGAACTGAAGTTGCAAGTTAACAAAACCAACTTTGAAATAAATTGAAGAACTGGAATACTCTTTAATCTGCTGTCTCTTCACTGGGAGAATTACAGTATCCTGGCTGGCCAGTTTTTAAAGATGTTTATGTTCGCTTTCAAATATCATATTTGCTACATTTAGAGGGAATGGGAGAAGAAACATAAGTCACTGGCTTATCGGGACTTTTTTGGACATGAAATAGCTTATGGTTTCTGCTAGTAAAAAGATGGAGAGGAAACAGTTTACTGAGAAGATTGTACTTTCATGAGAAATTGGATATCAGTACTCTGGAGAACCCTCTATGAGTTCCCTAGGCTAAGGTGAATCCTGTGGTCCAGGTGACTGGGAAAAGTGAAGTGGGCAGTAGTAGTTACATAGAAAATCAGGTCTGATGACGAGGAGCAGAATACATCATCCCCAAATATGCCTCTTTGGCATAATGACTATTTTGAGCTGAAAGCTATCAAGGCCCTGAAGACTCAAGAAAAACTTTTTACCTCCCCCTTAACTGCCTAAAAGATTTTAAAAAGGGGTCTTGTACCAAGAAGAGAGCTACTAGCAGAGCTAACTTTCTGTATCAGAAAGACGTACCTGAATTGCTGGGCAAACATACTTGTTTACCAAACATTTACCCTTCTCATCTGCCTCTGAATCGTCTTCCTCCTCTTTAAAGCCTCAGATCCCTGCTCCTTTCCTTAGCCCAGGAACATTATAAGCTTTACTTGTCTGGCTGTCTTTGAATCTTGTATCTTTATGGGGCTCCTGTATGTATAAAACTATTACTTTTCTTGTTACTCTCTCATTTCATTACAATGGGGGGAGTCTTAGCCAGGAACATAGAAGGGCAGAGGAAAAATTATTGTTCTTCACCTACAGTACATTGATCTTAGTTCCTCCCAGTGAAGGACTCTCAGATAAGAAAACACATCACTTCCCTTCTCTCATTGTTCATATATATGTCACTCCAATACTGCTTCACGAGTTTGGATAGAGTATTATTTATCAGTTAACAGAAATGACTTAAAGAAAGTTTCAGACATAGCTTACGTATTGAGAAAAAACAGTGCAGTTAATAGCTGAAAGTATTCTGAAGCCAATCAAAAATGTTTAAAAAAAATTAGTAGAGCTAGGTGGATATTTGTAGTGTCCATTCCAAGTCTATAGTCCTTTTGTCCTCAGCTAAAGTAGACTGTGCTAACAATAAAACAATGGCAGATGAAGCTTAGGTAAAGTTTCTGCAACTTTCAGTTAGAGCCGAGTCAAAGGACAAATGCTATCTTTGAAACTCAAGATTGTCCTCTCCCTCTTAGACTCTTCCAGATAGTTTTAGAACTGTGCTGGAAAGACACTCCAATTCTAGCGTTTGGTCTATGATACAATGTCTTTGAACAACATAAAACTTTCTAAGACCAGTGCTATTTTTATTCTGCCCTTTACAGTCTTTTTTTCCCAAGGCTGCCCAAGCTTCTAATTGGCAAATTTCTAAGAAAAAGATAGATACAGTAAACCACATTGCAAGAGGTCACATTCCAAGTCATTTACATTATGGCTACAGATCCTTAGTCTTTTTTTTTTTTTAATTTATTTTTTAAATTTATTTTTTAATTGTTCAAGTACAGTTTTCTGCCTTTTCCCCCACCCCAGCCCAAACCCCCAGCCCTCAAGGGGTTGAACTTTCTGGAACAGTTTCTTTTTCTATAAAATAGTGAACTGTTTTTAGTTAATTGAGTTATAGGGTCATCTGACCCAAGGTCCAGCTCACTTAGAGGAATGAAAGAGAATGCTTTATTTATTAATTCACTTATTCAACAAATATGTGCCGGGGGACTAAAGTTAATAGTAGTTAATAATTATTTATCATTTATCATATACCAGAGAGTGTAGGAATAATTTAGCATTTTATTTTATCTTCGCAAGAGCCATGTAGGGTTCTATTATGATGCTTATTATGTAGATGAAGAAACTTAGAGTTTAAGCATCTTGACTGAGAACACAGCCAAAAAGTGATACAGGCTTCATATGAACACAGAAGGGGCAGATCTGGGATCAGACTGCCTGGATTCCATGCCAAACTCTGAAATACTGCGTAGTCAAGTTACTGCCCACAAAGAACTTACAGAGCAATGCAAGATTATTGATTCCTTTAAGCATGATTTGTGATTTCAAATATCCAATCAAGACCAACCAAGCTTCCAGAACCTAGTAATATGCATGGCTTACCTCAGTTAAGCCTTAAGTCAAAACCAAGTTAAAGTTGTTTTTGAGTCATTTTACCACAGGAAAGAAAAGATCATTAGTTTAGATGCGAGGGTGTTGAAATATTTTTCTTTGAGACTTACAGAGTGGCAGAACATAGGTAATAGTTTCTATTACACATTCCTCTACCTCAGTTTTCAACTCCTTGACATCAATGTTCTATGATTTCTCACTTAATACATTTTGCTCTGCTAGTTAACCTAGTAGAATAGTTATTTGTCTCAAATTCATGATGAAAATGGAAGCAACAGTATCCTAGTCAGGTGTAGTGCCAAAGAATCCTGGAACCTGGCTATAAATGTTCTCATTATCAAAACCTCAGTTTTCTTCAGATTCTACTCTAAGTTGTTCATTGTCCTCTACAAACACTAATCTGTTGGATCTGTGGGGCAGATATGCATTTCACTCACATTGTTCCTACCACACTGACAAGGAAAGAAGGGCGAGGATAAAAGGCGTGGTAGGTCACCTTTCCCTTAGTCTAGGGCCAGAGTGAGCGGGCCCTGGACATCGGTGTGGACACCAGTTTAAGGCTCTTTGCAACACTACAGCTCTGAAAAGTTGAGAAATGCTGGCAGCCTGTATCATTAACAGCAGCAATAATGATGGAATAGAGGATATTTCAAAGGTAGACCCTCCCACCCCAAGTAATGATCTTTGCAGCTGGGTTGAGAGTAAACAACTATACTTATGGATAAGGACATTCCCCTTCCCTCTGCATCAAATAGGGCACAGCATTTGCTACAGAACTACCACCTTGAAATGACTGTGAAATGACTGTGGCTGGCAACATGCAAGGATAAAATGGAATCAGTGACACATTTTTCTAAAAAAAAAGAGCTTTTCAATTCAATTTTTAAAATATTGTGATATCTCTAATTTCTCCTGCTTCATTTTATTTTCCCTGGTATCATCAGAGTTCTTGCGAAAATGTTGATCTAACTGATGCTCCTCCTTTCCTTAACAACTTCTAGTGACTTCTTATTACCTACATACAGCATGAAGTTCAAAAGCCCTGAGCATGGAATGCATGAGTTTTTAGAGTCAAGCCCCATCAGAACCCTCCAGGCCCGATCACTCTCCTACTCGTTTTCTAGTCCTAGCCCCTGCCTGCATCCTGCACGTCCTGCACTGCAGCCATCAGGAATTTTGGAGAGTCCTTGAAGTCACTAGGCTGTCTGAAATTTCTGTGATTCAGTATGCTGTTTCCTGCTTGAAATGACTTTTCCTCTCTTCTCTCGCTAAAACCCCCATCCCTACTTCAAGTCCCACATGGTCCTCTGCCCTGAAGTCTTCCTTACTTTCCCCAGAGAGATTGAGTGGCTTCCTACACTGAGCAGCCACAACCATTGCTTAAACATTGGGTGTGTTACTTTTTGTACTTTTGTGTGTAGATATTTGTTCATATTTCCATTTCTCACTAGACTAAAAATCCTCCTAGGATAGTAGTTTTGCTTTGTTCCTTTTATTTTGCCTGAGGCCTCCTATTCCAGTTCCTGGAACATAGAAGACGCTTAATAGATAAGAGTGAATGAATGAATCATGGCTCCTGATTTACCTTTAGCACTCCTCACTCATGAAATGACCATAACAAAAAATGAGTTTGAGGGAGAAGATAAAGATGCTATATTTTATGAACAATTGTTTTTGAGGTTTACTTTCTCATCTAGAATATCTGATATATTATGCCATTGTAGAAATGTTTTCCCAAAGGTAGGTGAGGAGAAAGAAGAGAGGGAAACCAAGAAATAAGGCAGGTTTTTTTCTCCCACTAATCTGTCAGTTCCACCATAATTGAAGACCACTTTCTATGTTTTTGGCCTTTACCTCCCAAGCCCACTCAGAAAAATATAATTAATAAAAGAATAATAGTCTTTGATCTTGATAAGAGTGAATTCATACCTTTTAGCAACTGACAGTTATATGTGCTCAGATTTCCAGTTGACCTCAATTGCAACCAGTTTCCTCTTGTGTGGTAGCTCATATTTACAACTTCAAACAACTCATAGGGAGGGACCAGGACCTCCTCCTTGAGAGAGAAGTCTTGTACAGGTGCACCCAGGCAGGTAAATATGGTAAATAGAGTTTGGTTCCCAAACTTCTGTGTTTCTTTTCTTAAGAGGGAGGTGGAAAGGAATTGGCCAAATCGAAGGATGGCACCTACGTAGGCTTCCAAGTAGAAATCAGCCTCATGATACACCTCATAACATGGAGAGTCATTCTTCATTATAATCCCTTTCCGCAGCAGCTGGATTGCTGAGGTCAGGTAGTAGTGTAGATATTTGAAATGGAATGAATGTTTATACTGCCACGGAGACCTGGCAGCGCTGGCCATGGCTCTAGTGAAGTCAGAGCGAACTTTGTTGTTCAATGTGTAAACCAAGATGACCACAGCGTGAGTGATAGTCATGTTCTCAGGGAGGGCTTTATCTCGGCTCAGCCAGGTTAGGTGAGCATTATGCCAGACCCTGGAATAATTCCTTCTGGCTTCTAGTTCTTTTGTGAAATAATCCCCTTGATTTAGCTCCTCTCTGACTTGTTGGCTGCAGCCTTGATATTGATCATCAAAGGAATTTGGTGCCAGATCAAAGTTGATTTTAATAGCAGCCTATAAGAAAAAAAAAAGGATTATAATTTTTTCAAATCAGATGGTGAATTTGAATGCAGATTTTCTGTGCTCTACGAGACCGTCTCCTCAAGACCAGCCTTTGCTGAAGGAAATTTCACTCATAATCATTCCACTATTCAGTCCTTCTTGTATCAATGGCCTGTGTTAGAGGTGGAATTTGATTTGATAAATATCACTGAAAGCTCAGAAACATCACCCTAGAGAGGAAGTGATCATTTTTGTATCACCAAAATCACAGTATTTTTTTTTTTTTTTTGCATATTGGGTATGTTGAAGAAAACAATGAATAACCTTAAAGTTTTGTTTTACTTTCTATTTCCTCTATTGACCCCCTTCACATTTTCTCATGGGTGTTTTAAAGACTCTTTTAAAAATACCTGAAAGCTATATTAAGCCTTTGAACTTTAAGAAAAGACTTAAGTGATGAATGATGTTGGGTGCTTCAAGGGCATCCCCAGTGAGCAACAGCCTTCTCTTCTGTTCAGGCTCTAAAAAGATTGAAAAAAAAAGAGCAAAGATGAGGGCTAAAATATCATTCTTATTAATGAATAATGTCATGTTGGGGCATACGTCTTTAGGTCTGATGGTGAGTGGGCTTGTTAGGAATAAACCCCAGAATGAGGCAGCCTTGCCCACTCAGCTGCAGGCGGTACTCACTTGTAGCCTACCCAGGTAAGATTCTTGTCATGGAAGACCATGGACCTCCTGGCCTTTGCCATCAGGCTAGCTCACCCAGGAAGAAGAAAAGCAGAGTTAAACTCAGCATACCCAGTTATTCTTCCTTATGTTACCAATCAGGTAAATTTGCCCACCTCCAGGGTAGCAGACTGTGTAAAGGTTTGGACAGTGGTTGGGACTGTGCCTAGGAAAGTCACTTTTTTTGGAAATCGGGAGTGGGAAAAACACATTGTATAATGGGTAGCCAATTGGATATTACTTACAGATACCTAGTGCGTATTAAACTGAAGGTAGAGTCTGAATACAAAAGTTCACTAAGTACCATCAGTCCATCATGCACAGCCATATTTCAATGACCTAAATCCCAAGATGTTTCCTGCTTGACCAAAAAAAAAATACTTTTCTAATAAGCAGTACTCATTAAGTAATATATTAAAAGATAAAGTTCCATCCAGTCAATGTCAAAGATGTTGAGGCTAAAACTAAAATAAAAATACCATTTGGTATTTATACTGTTATTTATGTTAAGCCATCTAGTTGTGTATAAATTAAAACACATTTTTAAGAATGCTTAAATAATTTTAACCAATAACTCTTTACTTCAGATAAGTAAATCTAGAGAATCTATTTAAGCCAAAATACAAAATCAGTAATACCATGTTTTGTCAGATCTCATTATTATAAACTAAAACTTTATTATATTATTAATGTCAAATATGTAGTCTATTATCTTTCAATATTAGGTTACTAGTCCCTTATGTGGAATGGTAAATTATAATACTTCTTTTGAGTTGAATCATATGATACAGTCTAAAGCCAAATAGCCTTGGTTAACTTTGCATTTTTTGTCTCACACAAGCAGTGTTTTGCTTATATTTTGTGGAGAATCCAGAAAATAACAGCATGACACTAGCTTCCATTATGTCAGATTTATAAACTGTAAAGAATTCCACAGTTGTAAATAATTGTCTTCCACACTCTTCACTAGCATAACTTAAGATGTCTGAATGAAATTAGATCCCAAGTGCCGAAAGGTTATTGAAAGGTTTCGCCAGGGGAAGGCTCTGTTGGAGCCTTAGTCATCCAGCACTCACCTCTTCAATCGTGCCCTACCTGGGAACTCACCGTGGGTCTCTGCGCACCAGCCAACAGCAGCAGGAGAGGAAGCTGCACTCGGAGTAGCCAGGTTCCCGTCACAGGAGCTGTAGTTGTTGGAGGAAGAACCTTCTTGTATCTGTTGGTCAATGGACAGCATTTGCTGATGATAAATGAACTGAGCTCTTGCAGCTTCATCCTGAAATGAGCTCTCACAGTTCTCTTTTGGGCTTTTCTATGTGTGAGTCTCAACAAGAACCTTCCTTGCTAATGTCTATGTCGAGACTTCTGTTGACCACCACCAACTTCACTGCAAAGCTGAGATCTCTAAAATAGCCAGACGTGTGCACCAAACAAGGAGTTCTGAAGTGCACTGAAGTTCATTTCCAATTTAAAAAAAAATTCCTAATCTAATCTGTATGTGGAGGAATTCCGAAGTCCTGTTTAGGGTCAGGCTCAGTCGCTCAGCCTCAAATTAGGGAGGCACATTGTACAGCGTGGGAGCCAAGTGGTATTATCTTGAGCGGCAGGCTCTCACTGCGAGTGACGTGATTGGCTCGTGCATGTTGCTGGGAAGATGCCACCTCAGGATGGGCCTACGTCAGCCCCATCTGGTGCTGCTGATAGGGCCTGGCCAAAAGGGGCTGTCATAATGCAGAGAACCTTTTAGTGTTACTGTCCAAAAAAAAAAAAAAAAAAAAAAAAAGCTGTCTTTGCTGCTTTTTTGCAGAATCTTTGAAACTCTCCAAACCAGAAATTGTACCTGTTGGGGTCATAGCTCTTCCCAGGAAGGAAGGCATCGGATCCTCTATCCATACTACTTCAGTTTGCGGTGAACCCTAATGACTGCTGTCAGAAGAGAGCCTCCAAGCAGCTAACATCAATCAAAAGCAGGCTGCAGCGCCAAGTTAACCCAGCCCTGGTGTTCTAATAAACACTCCCTCACAGACACTGCCCTTTATAGTCCGAACATCCTTCCTCTATTCCCAGGCCTTGTTTTTCTTGAAAATCTTTTCCAGGCACAGCTCCCGATTCATTATTTTACCGCAAGGGGAAACTGAATCCTGTTCTTGGTAATGCTGGTACTTTTTAAAGCACTTTAAAATATTTTTTAAAAAAGATTTTATTCATTTGCTTTTAGAGAGAAGGGAAGGGAAGGAGAAAGAGAGGGAGAGAAACATCACTGTGTGGTTGCCTCTTGCATGCCCTCCTACTGGGGACCTGGCCTGCAACCCAAGCATGTGCCCTGATTGGGAAGCAAATTGGCAGCTCTTTGGTTAGCAGGTTGGCACTCAGTCCTCTGAGACACACTGATCAGGACTGAAATTTTTTTTTTTAAGATTTTATTTTTATTTATTTTTAGAGAGAGGGGAAAGGAGGGAGAGAGGGAGAGAAACAGCAATGTATGGTTGCCTCTCACATGGCCCTCATGGGGACCTGGCCCGCAACCCAGGCATGTGCCCTGACTGGGAATCGAACCGGGACCCTCTGGTTCCCAGCCCGCGCTCAATCCACTGAGCTACACCAGCCAGGGCTTAGGACTGAAATATTTTTTAATCTAAGTTTTCCAATGATCCCAGCAGCTCTGTCTCATTACAAAAGTTCAGAATATCTAGAAAAGTATAAAGGAGGAAACAAAATTACTCATAACCGATAGCCCAGAGAAAGGTACTCTTTAGATTAAGATTTAGCTTTATACACACATACACACACATTATTCTAGGACTGAAATAATATAGTATGCAATTTTACATACTCTAAATTTTAATGTGTGCACATTCCCATATAGTTAATACTTACTAAAAACATAATTTTTATGGTTGCACAATATTCCTCCATAGGTGCTGCCGTGTAATAGAATATGGGATGGATCCATGGATGATGCTGTCTCAGAAGCAGACTGAGTAGTGAATAGAACTTGGACTCTTGAGAAAGACCTCAGTTCAATTCTTGGCTCTACTACTCCCTAATGTTTGACCTTTGGCAAGGTCCTTAACCTCTGTGTTCCTCAGATTCCTCATGTGTTAAGTGGGGATAATAATAGTACCTACCTCATTGAATGCTTTGACACATTCATAACCCTTAAAACAGAACTTGGCATCAAGAGACTGTTCAATAAGATACCACCTCACACCAGTCAGAATGGCCATCATCAACAAAGCAACAGATAACTGTTGGAGGGGATGTGGAGAAAAGGGAACCCTACTGCACTGTTGGTGGGAATGCAGACTGGTACAGCCACTGTGGAAAACAGTATGGAACTTCCTCAGAAAAATGAAAATGGAACTGCCTTTTGACCCAGCAATTCCACTACTGG